>JAVQJD010049142.1:0-13185 GCA_036023655.1 Nannoperca australis
TGTCTTGACTCTATTTTCTATTCATTTCACAACGTATGGTGGTGAATAAGTGTGACTTTTCATGGAAAACACAAAATTGTTTGGGTGACCCCAAACTTTTGAACGGTAGTGTATGTGCCCTTTTCTTCTCTTCTGCAGCACACGTTCACCACTCTGCACCCAGATGACCGCAGGAAAGCTGACAAGCTGAAGAAGAAGAAAAGGAGAAAGGAGAGGGAGCATTTGGCTGGTAAGGAAAGCGGGGTTCAGCAGGCCCCCCCAACAGTCCCAGGGCTGCAGTACCCCTTCTCCTTTGGTGGCCGAACAATCAAAGAAGAGCCTGAAGATGATATCAGCATTCCCCTCCACCCCCAGCATCTGCCTAGCCCAGCCCCCTGCAAGGAGGAGCCCAAAGAGGAGCCCAAGGACGAGCGTCAAAATTGGGGTGGTCAGGACGTTGAAGAAGGGATGGTAAAGGTACAGAAGGTGGAGGGCTTTTCAGGAAACCGAACGGTGTTCCGCCAGGGGAAACAGGTGGTGTTCAGAGACGAAGATGGATCAGGGGAGGATGAGGACATCATGGTAGACTCAGGTAAAGTTTCCTATTGGTGCATATCATACATTGTTTCCAAGTTTGACAAAGTGACCATGCTTAACTTTGTATTGTGCTTTCTCCTGTCAGACGACGACTCGTGGGACCTGGTGACATGTTTCTGCATGAAGCCTTTTGCCGGTCGGGCCATGATCGAGTGTAACCAGTGTCACACCTGGATCCACCTGTCGTGCGCTAAGATCCGCAAGAGCCACGTGCCAGAGACATATGTGTGCCAGAGCTGCAGAGAGACACACGGCACCCCGGACACCCGCCGCTCCCACCGCTCACGCGTAGGCCCACGCAAGCATCTGTTAGACTGACCCCAGGCCAAACTCTGAACCCTGACCCCTACCACTCCTGCTTTCCCTCCACCTGCTGGACTGACCCTTCCTTAAATTCAGGTCTTGAACCCTTCAGTCTCTGTCCTTCATGGTCAGCCAAGAACCCACATTTTCTAAGAACACCCTAGTTGACCTACCCCAAGACCTTAACCCATTTGAAAACAGTTTGAGTGCTATTTTAGATTTACTACGGTTTGTTTCTGCTTCCCTGCAGACTCTGTGCGTAAGGCAATCACTGAATGGATGTTTGTCTGTAGATGACGTTAGCATAGCAGCAAACCGCTGTTAACTACAGACTTGGTGTCACGTGAACACTGGAAACATTTGAACTGCCATATGGAGAGAATAGCCTCACAACTGCCACCCACTATGGTGCATGCTGGGATATGTGGGAAAGACAGTTTGCACTTTTCTCACTTTTTTTACGTCTTTCTGATTCAACTGGATTTCATTTCTCTTAGATGCCTCTATTAATGTTACACAATTAACCACTTCAGATGAGAAAACAAGTCAAGCCTTGTGTTACTTGCTTCAGATGGTGCTATAGTATTAAGCTGAGGTGTAATCCAATAGAACAAATATATAGGATAAGAGAGTAGAGTCTGTATCTGCTTCATCTGTTTGTTGTTTTGTTTTGTTATTTAAAGCTGGAGTGTGGAACTTTTGTCTCCCCCCTTCTGGCAATGAGAGTAATTACACAAACACTGTTGACGCGTGCTTATGTCATGCTTACAGTGGAGCATGCTCAAATGTCCACAGTTCCATGGCAATAATCCGATATTTAGGTAAAGTAAATGTAATGGCTTCTTAGCCTACTCCCAAAATTTTGCAGACACCAACCTGTTAAAGAGCAGTAACACGACGTCTGTCCTCAGTCCCTACTCTTCCTTCAGCGCTCTTCAACAAGGAAAAGCGACGCCAATGGTTATCTGTATTTGTCCTCGCTGTCGATCACTTTCTTTTTCCCACTGTAATCCTTCCTTTTCCTCCTTTCCTTTTTGTTGGCGTGAGTATCTCCCTACTTGGCTCTGATTTTACAACCAGTGCACCACACCAGATTTAAAAACTCTGTATTTCGCACTATACGATATTTATAGAGATTTACCTGGCAGTCATAAGCTTAATCAGCATTGTGTGAACTTATTATATAGAAGTCCTGCACTCTAGTTTTCAGCCATTGTGAAAGAATATAATTGAGGCTTTAAGCACGTACACCTGAACCAATCGCTTGTTCCTTTTTCCTTCTACTTCACAATCTGTCTTCCAGCCTCGGCTACTCCTCTGAATCCAAATTTTACTTGGCCACACACTTGTTGCTTTTTTAAGAAATGTTTTAAACACTGGTCTTATTTCACCAGAATCCTTTCTCTGAGGAGTTTATCTATGATAAATAACTTATTTCACAGATTAAAAAAGCCAGATACCTGCGAGATTCAGATAACGTTTTTTAGTAAAGGTGTTCTCTGTTGCCTCTGTTTATTTAAAAGTACCTTTTTTTTGTTTTCAACTTTCACGCTCATGACAAAGTTTTCAGAGACAAGTATATTTATAGAAGGGAACTCCTATGGCCGTCCTGTTTTAGTATCATCAGAAAAAAAGCTGTCTTAACTGGAAGTGTTAGATTCACTCGAGTCCAATTATAATTATGTGTGTGTTTTGGAGGGTTAACACTGTTCGGGTGTTGGCAATGCACGTGCTGCTATGAGTTGTCTCAACTAAGCTCCATGGTTTTTGGTATTTTGTTAGATGGAGAAATGGATATCTGCGAAGTACTGTGTGCAGGGTCGCCGTTTTTATGTTTCTCTCTGAAGGATCAGATCCATGGGGGGAAATTATCACCAGCCACAAGCCAAATACTGGTAAAATATGAAAGTAGCTGATGGATTTCAGAAACAAAATGACTTACTATTGAGTGAATTGAAGCTGACGTCCCACCCTGGTCAGATCAGAAGAACGGATCTTGGTCTCATCACTGCCCAAGAACTTTTTTCACAGCAGTATTCAGTGATACTTCCATATGCAGCGGGTTTAAAACTTGCTGAAATTTGGATTGAAGATTTTAAGCTTTGTTATTCATGTGCCATCTGCTGCTGTTTCCGATTATATAAAAGCCATACTGTAGAGTGACAGATTTTACACTCAAAACCTTGGATGTTGATCAGTCCAAGATTGGGGGTGTTACAATGTAGAATCAATGACCTGACCAGGGAACGACTAACACACACACACACACACACAACGATTGTTTGTTTGCTTTGTAAAATCAAAACAAAAGTTTAAAGTGGTTAAGCTCATCTCTGCACACTTGTCGTCTGGTATTTACAAATGTTGGTTAACTGGTTTGTACCCAGCAATCACCCGGGTCGTGATGTTTTTGAGACGTTTCAAGACCTAAAATCATTTGCTGTTTCTCAGGACATTCATGTCTTGGAAGAGAACCTGAAGACAAACATTTATAATTTTATTCTGCATCTTTGACATCAGTGTAATTAATGTTAATGCTCATTGTGATACAGCTCGTTTAGTCTGATCCTGGGTTGTCCTATCCTCCTATTGAGAAAGCGTTGTCTATATACTGTGGTGCAAACTGTTTCTGTGAAACTATTGTAAACTATTGTAAATAAAAAGTTACCAGTTTGACTTGGCTGGTACATCTGCATTGCTCTTGAAATTAAACAAGAAGCTGATCGGTTCATATTTATTGTAGTCTATTTATTGTAGAGAACACAGGCTCCTCAACCATACAGTACATTTACATACTAATGTGTGGGTCAGTTTGGATGATGGGATGAGCAGTCTTTCTCCTGGCCTCATGGTGACACTAGAGCAGAGGTGACCAGCTGACCTGTCCAAATACTTCACAGAACGCTTCAAACAAAAGAGAGAAGAGAAATGCTACCAACATGTTCAGTGCAAAATGGCTGCTGTAATGGTGACCCCCAACGCAAGACCCTTCTGGATCTCACCGTAGAGACGGGCAGAGATAAGATGTATTCATCTCCATGCTTACCATTTTTATTTTTGAGCCTACCTAAACCTTCTGGTCTTGCAGGCCAATCACAGCATTGGCAAAACCAAATTAATCAAAGGAGGGCAAAGTATATCAAGTTTTTAAAGATGAAAACTCTGGAGTAAAAGTGTACAGCTTCAACAAGAGGCTTCAGCACCGCTTTCAAGACAAGCCTCTAATATTTGTTGTAAATACTGTACATTTTGTGCAAAATCTTACCTTTTGTATTCAATAAAATACCATTTGTATGCTACAGTAGTAGTCTGATAGAGTTTTCAGGGATTCCCTGTATCCCACGACAGGACCCCCCAACAAAATGAGGAATCATTTACTAACTCTCACTCGGACACGTTTCCCCATGTAATTACAGTGTCAATCCAACTTCACAGCTACTGACACAATGTTGGGATGAGGAATACAGTCTGATTAAAAAGGGGTTCATAGTAATGTAATGTGAATTTAATGGAATGTGCATTTGATATTAAAACTTTGCGACTTCTATGCAACAACATCTATCTATATCTGAACAGAAAGTGCAACATAGGATATTAGTTTTCTCCATGTCAGTCTCACCACGCTGAACCTTAATGAGGCAAAGTGTCGACCTACGCCCTCTACTGGTCGCACCCCAAGCCATAAAATAGGGCTTAATGCCGGATGTATACCAGTGAAATACAAACTGTAGCCTTACTGTGTTAAAAATCATAGTAAGAAATTTCGTTTTGGCTGCAACTAGACAGATATGATCAATGAACACGGATGCAAATCAAATTAAAGGGGAATTTCTGCCTTTAAATTGCAGTCTAGCCTGAGATATTAAAAATATAAAAAATCTCCTTGGTTAGATTGTTACCATCAAAGGGCATCTCTATCACTTTCCCTCCCCTGACCTCCACCTCCCAACGGTCACATATAAGTTTTGAGCACCAGTTTACACCCGTTGACTGGCACCTCCATGAGCAGCAGACATGCCACTAAAAGGCATAATAAATTAGGACAAGACATTTCAACAAGTAAACAAAAACACTCAGACAGTTACACAGTCAATCCTCAGGCCTGGCCAGCCTCAGGGTCATTGAGACGCCATCGTGCATAGTGTTACTCTAAACATTTGCATTGGTTAATGAAATGACTGGTATGTTATTTAACAGCATTAGATTCAAACCTACCTGGGTGACACACATACAGGACAAAGACTACAATGATATGGGGTACAACTACAGCTCATTTGTATGTACTTGACATAACAAATCCCAAGAAACATCTTTAAATGTATCTGTGCACTTTTTAGCTCAGCGTTGACGGTCACCACGTCCGCAGTGACCATCAGTCCCTGTGTGTGGAGCATATATAAAACTATGTTCAGGGCCAATGTCTGATCTCCTCCAGCAGGCAGATATTTGAGCAGCCCTGTCAGGTTGTAGCAAGACTAGATACACAAAGGGTAATAGCCTTGTAGAAACTCTGAGCTGACTCCTGTATTCTGCTGAACCTCGGAGACTGCCCACGGGAAAGGGAGGAGTGGAGGAACTCGATAAACAACAGACTCACTAATACCATGACAGACGAGGACCAGAGGGAAAGAAACAGACTTCTTGTTGATGCGTCCCCTCCATTCTTGTGTTCTCCTGTTCACACAAAGTCTGTTTTTATCTGCATTTGCCCTCTGGTGCTCCAGCAGTGGTCAGCTCCTAGGACTCTGGCTCAATTCTGTGAGCTGAAAAGACAAAAAAAAAAAAACATATACTGAATACTTTAGTCATGTTGTAATTAGCGTGCAGCTACAGTATAATAATATCACGTCTTAGGTAAAGTGGCTGCATACTAACATTGCTTGGGTATCCGTAGTGACTCTATATCTGCAGAGATCACTTGGTGCATGACTCCTCTGAACTGGTACAGTAATTTGAGGCTCTTCTCCTCTCCTACACAGGGGTCGTAGAAGCCCGGCAACCCGGCCTGCACAAAGGGAAACAACTCATACGCATGCGTACAGATTTGCATGTAACCATATAGACACAGTGACATGTGAACACACCCACCTTAGAGGACTCCGTGAGGATGAGTTTGGAGTCCTTGACCAGACATTGCAGAGGCACAGTGACGTCGATGACCTTTGCTTTCTCCTGCTTCTGGCTGGTGTCGGACACAAACTTTCCATACCAGGCATTCAGGATGATCAGACCTAGACAGTATGATTGTGAACACATCCCAAAGAGTGACTCTTCAAATAATCACATGCACCCTCTACACAAATACAAAAGGAAATCCATTAGCATGCTGAAATTGTAGTTTTGATGTATGCCGGTGTACTCTGTTGTTCTGTGCACAGACATACTGTACAAGCAAGAAGATGGGCTCCACCAACATCACTTGCTTCACAGCAGTAGATGATGGAAGTCAGACTTAAAAAAACTGGAGCTACAGCCTGAGAAGTGCGTTTGAATTACACACTCGGATTTTTACCCACATTTTGACGGGCTGCAAACTTAAAAAGGCTCTCAGTTTCTCACCCCCGTGTAGCGTCAGTGTGTGTGTGCGTGTGTGTGTGTGTGTGTGAGCATGTTCCCTCACCCATTTTAGATTCTTCAGCTTCTACGATTCTCCTCACAGACTCCTGCATCAGCAGAACCTGCAGAGGAGCCGAGGGAGAAAGAGGAGACGGAGGAGAACAAAATACAATAGGATGAGAGAGAGGTTTTCAGACGATGAGGAGGAGAGCTGAAGCTAGAAATAATGATCAACGATCCCCCCACACAACGAATAAATTCGCATTGGCATGCGAGTGCGAGTACTCACGGCAGACTCTGCCTCCTGCTTCTTCTTGGCGATGTCTGTGGCTGAGCTCTTCCTCTGCAGCTCTAGCTCTCTGAGAAGCACAGAGAGACACAAAGCAGACACAAACAATCACCCACTGGGACTCAATGTGGAGGCTCTCCGTGATGACAGTGAGGGTTTAAAAAAAAAGAAACTCCAGATAGTACTAACAACACACACAACCAAACTGGGCATTTCTGCCCAACTCAGGGCTGCAGAGTTGCCTTCAGTTGATGGACATTCACAAACAAAATGTTCCTTGCACATACAGAAAAATAGATAAAAGAGATGTACTGACTGCTCTTTCTGTGCTTGTGTATACGGGATGATGATCAGTCTGTGGACGACCATGTAGACCAGCAGGGGTCCCGCGGTGGCATAGAAGACAGCACTGGGCAGCAGCTGATCCGTTAGGTGGACCGGAAACAGGTACGTTTGACTGGCACGCGCCAACCTGCGTGGAAACACCAGAACAAATACACACACGTGTTAGATAATTATGCCCTGAGATAAGGACCCACAGGAGAATGAGATCATATTTTGGGGTCGGCCAGTACTTGATCTTGAGTGTGACTCCCTGAGGGACCCCGATGCTGACAGTGGCTGACAGGACACTGTGGCGGCTGATCTTCCTCTCTGCTCCATATTCCACCACAGTACCAAACCAGCCTGTCCTGGAGAGGGAGGAACATTAAAATGAAGAGACCATTAGTTAGGCAGCTACTGAAAACAACAACACGGGCAGAGAGGGACAGTAAATTATACAGCCAGTACAGCCGGAGATGATCTTAGGATGAAATATGTGTGGCTAATGGCTTTGTTATTCTGTTTGTTTTATTGTTAAATTGCCTTTTCTATTAATCTCTGTATTTATAAATGTTTATTTCTTCTATTATGGGTTTAATTCTTTTATTTTCCTTCTTTGTTGTACATTGCTTTTTATCTCCTGCAGCTCTTTTAATGTCCTGTCAATTGCTTTTATTTTCCTAACACAAAAAGCACTGTGTTTCTTTCTTGGAAATCTGCTCTAAAAATAAACTATTCTTATTATTAGAAATATGAAGGGTGTAGCCTCATGTTAATTATTTGTTTATTAAATGGGTTATATAGGATGTTTGATATGTTAGGCCATAAAGCCTCATTTTGATTTGTTAACTAATGATCACAAATGTATCTTATGTATCTATGTATCTTTACATAACCACTATTTGAAAAGACAAACTGCTTTCTTGTAATTATGAAAACAATTTTCCAGACGTCAAGAAAAAAAAAACATGTTATGTCACAATCATTTCACAATAACAAGAAAATTTAATTTAAAACCACTTTAAATCCTTCTAATCACTTAAAGAATAACTTAATACCAGACAGAAAACCTGTGTTTTTAGCTGGTGTTAAGTTGCTCTTAAAGTACTTTGACTAGGAAATCCCATCAGCTAATCAACAGATCATATTTTTTTGCATTGCGCCACAGGCAGACGTACTTCAGAGAACCTTTAACTTTGGTTTGGTCCTCGTCCTGGAACTTGTACTGGTAGCTCATCATCAGGTAAGAGTGAGGCATGCCCAGCTGGAAGGGGTGGGGTTGGGAGAAAAGTAGCACAGGATGCATAAGTCAAATTTCAGTTGCAATACAAACCATATTTACCATGCTGACAGCAGGTAGCTGTGCACGGCATATCCCTTCCTACCTACAGCGAATATGCATTTGTGCTTGCACTAGTGTTTGTGTGTACCTGCAGAGCTAGAGTAAAGTGGCTGCTCTTTGTGTCTCGGACCAGGCTGGTGGTCATGGCGCTATTGGGCCCCCAGCGCCACTGCAGATAACCCATGGTGTTCTGGTCCAGGTGGCGTGCCGTCATCAGAGAACAGCTCGGCCTCAGACCTCGAGGAGAAAACTGCAAACCGCACTGGGCTGTCAAGAAGCTGGACGGAGAAATGGCAGAGAGGAGATAAAAAGAGAGAACATTAAAGAGATGGAGAATACAGTATGTATTATAGTCCCCTGTATCAAACAGTCAGGCCTTACCACCGAGGAGTGAGGTTGCGAAACACCTTTAACCCAATGAGAGGTCCAAGTATGTCTCCTGCACCAAACTCCACCTGAGGAGACAAATGCACAGAAAACAAGTTGCAGATGAGCAAGTCTGTGCCAAAATTACAACAAAAAAACCTCAAGGCCTGTTCTTTGTATATTGCATGCACTTCGTAGTTTGTGTGCATGTGTGTGCGTACCTCTCCCCAGCCCTTGGCTGACGTAACCCTGCGTACGGTCATGTTAATGTTGCCCCCTCCGTTCCCATTGTGTGTAGAGAGCGAACCAGACAGCACCGCTGTGTCAGAGTTCGTCAAAGGAGCCTGAAGAAAGACAGGAAAGTTGTGCCTGATAAAACAGAGAAAACTACGCCCAGGTAAGCAGTGATGTGGAAGGTACATGTCACATGAGTGTGTGTTCTGTTGTACCTCTATGGACTGGGAAATGTGCATCTTGTTGATTTCAATATGAGGAAACCCCCCTCCTGGCATCTCTTCAAAGTCCTCATCATAGCGGTCGAACAGGTCTGTTGCATCCACACCCACGCTGATGGTGCCCTGAATAATGAGAGAGTGACGGGAATGGCAGAATGAATTAAGTAAAGAATAAAACGGTGAGGGACATAATCAAATGAAATAATAATAAAATGACTATTTATCAATATCTGCATAAAAGTGTTGGCCCAAAGAAGTGAAGTTGACAAAGGCATGGTGTGTATATGTGACTCAGAAAACCTTGGGGTTAGTTCTTTGCTGCAGTCTCCTCTCTTCTCTTTCTCTCTGCAGCCTTTCGTACTCCTCTCGGATTTCTGCTGGAGTTCTCTTCCTCTCCACCACCTACACAGCATCATCCCCAGAAGATATTGGCAGTGAAGATATGTAAACACCGTATGTGTAAAGTAGCAGCAAAACCACTCAACTTTAAGACAGAAAGGTTATGTTAGACAGAGCACATACCTCCCAGCCTTCCACCTCCAGCCCTTTCTTCCCAAAGATGTCATAGATGGCTCGGGAGTGAGCATCACTCAGCACTGAGGGGAAAGAAGGGAGTGATGGTTTAGTTGATGTAGATGTTTTAATGTTTAATGTTTTCGTGCCCTTGTCCTGAAGATACAATTTAATTTTATCTGTATTTTTTTCAAGTTGAATGGCAATACAAATGTTGAACTAAATGGTTTGAATTCCAATTCTGTGTGTACCTGCAAGCGTCCTTACCTTCATATGCCTGGTGCACCTGGTTGAAAAGCTGTTCAGCTTGGCTTTTCAGCTCTGGGTCTCGATGTTTGTCAGGATGGTAGAGCATGCACAGCCTCCGATATGATGCCTTTAGCTCCTCCAATGTAGCCTGTGGGAAGAGAGAGGACAGGTCTCACTCCTGAGTAGAGCTCAGACGAACATTAAAAAAAAGATTATTACTGATTAATCTACCAAATACTTTCTTAACCGATTAACTGTTTGGTCTGTAAAATGCCACAAAGGGTGAGGTCTACAAGTTGCTAGTTTTTGTCCAAACAACAGTTCAATTCAATTTACATAAAAGACCCATTAAAGCAGGGAATTTGGTTCACATTTGAGAGGCTGGAACCAGAAATTTTGTTTGTAAATAACTGAACTGCAAAACTGTTGCAGAATAATTTTCACTTAACTGACTAATCGTTTAATCGACTTATCGTTTCAGCTTCACTCCTATGTGCAGGCACAACACTGCTGCATTAAAGCATCATATTTTTTAAGACACTAAAAACAGCCACCAGACCACTGACATTAAACTGAATAAACGTGTGATTATGGACTAATTCCTGTGTGGCTATGGTGCCTGCCTCAGTAACTACCCAGAGCTACCGAACATTATCCTGCTGAACGTGCAAGTGTAAATCCTAGCCAGGCCTCTCAGTCTCATTAGTTTAATGATAACTGAGATTCGAGAAGGTGCTTATCGATGCAGACAATATTTTTGCAAACACTGCTTGCATTCAAGTAAATGCTGAAATGTGTTGCTTGTTCATGCTTCTGCAGCATGAACCGGTCTCCACCTCCTCGGATGATGGTGCTGAACGAAGAAGACCGACATTCAACTGAAGGATGATGCACCGACAACAGACATCTTTCTCAGTGGAAATCCACCCGACGGTCACGGCGAAATGTCCGTCAGGATTCGGCGTTACTGTAAAACAAAATAAACCGTACCTCTTTCCTGACGTTGAGTAGAGAGTAGTAGTCCTGGTTATTAAACTCAAAATCATCATCTAAGGACGCCGCCATGTTTGCGTTTGGAATGGGTCCCGCCCACCTCTCCAGTACTCTGGAAGCTCATTGGTTAGCCATACGAGGGGCGGAAGTTATTCTGTCGCCCTCTGTTGGTTGTGTTTGAGCTCAGCGCTAAAGAGATTTGACACCTTCATACAAGAAGACAGACGATTGTGAGGAGTGTTATTTTTCTTTTTATAAGGTATTGTATTTGTCAGTGTGTCACTGTCTTTTTACTTTCCTTTCTTTCTCACTAAAAACACTGTCGACTCGTCTCTCGGCTAACACTGACTCGTTGAACTTCCACCGTCTATTGACAATCCGTTTTAATTAGACTTTAATACCTCACAAAGAGTGTTTAAAGCCACTTATAAACTATTCACCGAATTACACTATAAACAGTTCAGCACAAGCTATTGAAGACCTGTTTGATGGTCCTGGGGCAATAATGATCTGCTGGGCCCCCCATTAACGCCTTGTTTCTGCTCCTCGCTCTGCTTTTAGTACATTACTCTTGGAATATGGTCATTTGTGTGGTAATTTGATTAAACATTAATTTGGGGATATGAAACATGTAAACCATTTCAGATTAAATAATGACTAGATGTTGACACTGGGCCCTCAAGATCAGGTAATTAAGCAGAACCACCGAAGTGGTCAGGCAGCCACGTGTTCATCATGTTTTTTCAGCATTTGGGCAGCATTTTATTATGCTGTGGTGCTGTCATTTTACGCGTGTTTACTTGTACTTTAATATTCACAAACAAAGTTACACATAGTTAAATTACCACAAATTATTTGCCACAATATAAGTCTGGAGCCTTTGGGGGCTTTTGGGGGTGCAGCAGTAGCCCAGTTTGCCCAGTTGGTAATCCAGCTTTGCTTCCTGTCTTCACTCCCCCTCACTTTTCTTAACTGTTGCAGTGATGGAAGAAGTATTTAGATCTGGTACGTAAATAAAGGTACCACAGTGTACTCCATTAACCTACAAGTAAAACTCAAAGTGTTATCAGCTAAATGTAGTTATCAAAAGTAAAACTAGTCATTATGCAGAATGCATCCCTTTGTCATGATATGTAAGTGGTGTAATGTAGATAAGTACTTTACATAAGCACTGTAATTAAATCCAATTTTGAGGAACTTGAACTTTACTCAAGTATTTGCCTTTCATGCTTCTTTATATTCTACTTGACCCAATTCCTATGGCAAATATTGTACTGTTAACTCCATTAGGCTACATTTATCTGAGATCTAATAGTCAGCTATTATAGCTCTAGTTATAAATTAGTATACACAGCTATGGGTTGAACTACTAGACTGAACTAAATTAGCTACCTCAGGACCAGCAACAACATTAAAATACTGCTTGCATGTTAATGCATCAGTAGGCCTAATTTGTACACATAATGATGGGAATTCAACACTGACAGGAGCAATACAGAAGTTGTGGTAATAGTTTTGGTAATAGCTCATGTTTCCATTTAAAAGTTGTAAAGAAGAAAGTTGCCATCCTTACTGCGGCGCGTTAATTGAAGGCTACAGCTATGTTGTTAATATAAAAAGACAACGGTCTTGTTATTGCTCGTTTTAGTATACCATTCCTTCCATTGGACAACGACACGCGGTTGAAATGAAATCGATTTATTTTTTGGCTACATATCTTCCTCGTTGCCGTTCGTCCTGCTCGAACTCTTTCGATGCCAGACACCCTGCGTGCCTCTGCACACAGCTACGCAAAGCACACGTAGCTGAAGACGAACCATTCAAACCTCCCGTTTCCCGTGAAGCGTGTCCACGGAGAAGATCGTGTCTGTCAAACACAAGGCTTTTGGCGCAAAGGCGATATTCTGCCCCGAGGCTCCGAGTGACAGTGTGGGGTTGAAACAAGAACATAATGGTCCCGTTTAAGCCGCTATTTAGAGGGGATAGCCCATAAAACGATATTATCACTGAGAGTTTTTCTGATTGGCTCGTTATAAACTTAACCTACCGTAGATTTTTCCGCAAGCATATAACGATTTCCTGCTTGAGCCAAAATAGGCAGCAGCAAGTGGAGACGGTGGCGCTGGTGGGTGGGTGGGGGGGGGGGGGGGGGGTCTTGTTTTTAATTTAACCCAGTAAGTTTTAACCTGACCTCTCAACACTTAAATTCAATAACACGG
>JAVQJD010049147.1:0-10446 GCA_036023655.1 Nannoperca australis
TGGAGAGGATCCTCATGGAAGAATGGCAGAGGATCCCCAAATCCAGGTGTGAAAAACTTGTTGCATAATTCCCAAGAAGACTCATGGCTGTACGAGCTCAAAAGGGTGCTTCTACTCAAGACTGAGCAAAGGGTCTGAATACTTATGACCATGTGATATTTCAGTTTTTCTTTTTTAATAAATTTGCAAAAATTTCTACATTTCAGTTTTCTGTCAAGATGAGGTGCTGAGTGACATTAATGAGAAATAAAATGAACTTTTTCGATTTGAGCAAATGGCTGCAATAAAACTTTTATTTTGCATAGTATTCTTATAGTATAGTATAGTATTCTTTTAAAGATTTTTTATTTAAGGGAACATTTCCCCTTTCTCCAGCTCTCCACATGAGCCAGAGTTGTGTTGTATGCGCATGTATTGACCCTTTTAAACTTCCATGGTCCATATAACCCATATGAACCCCCCGCCTACTACCACCTGCGGCAAACTGTCCATGACTCTTAAAACCAGCCAGATGTTGCTTTAAGTCTGGGATTCCTAAGCGGCTTCATAACGAGGACTCGCAGGATTGATGCAAATTAGTCCACTGATGTGAGAGGATTTTTATTGTTAGGTAAGAAGTAGGACTGTTTTCTTCATATAATTAATTGAACTCATGAAATAATGGAAAGAAAAAACAGTTGGATGAAGGAGCCTACTTTGGAACCATTTGAAAGAAAACATCCATCATGTTTCTGAAAGCGTAATTTTATTGTCCTCAACATGCCTCGTCTACTTCCACTTTGTTTACAGTGTTCCTACATTTCCCATAACGCCTTTTAACCCCCCCGGCTTTTAGCAGTTTTAGGAGTAGGAGGAGAAAATTATGACAGCGGCACATCAGTAGAGCATCATCATGAAGTCCCGCCTCCTCACTCAGAATTCCAACTGTCTTGTGGCTGCATTGCATCTTGGTATATTTTATGCTTCTGTTGTTGTGCATATTGGTCTATGTGCCTCTTTTGTGATGGATTTGTCACTGTATAATTGCAAATTGGTGGGTTTGGAAAGAAGCCTTCAGTTTTCAATTTGAAGGTCCCAACATCAAAATCTGACATTAAATGTCTCTTTTATATTGCTGACACATTTTCTAATATCAACTTCAAGCTGCTGGATATATCTCGGTGTGACTTTGTTTGGCCAAGTATTAATGGAAATAGGAAAACTGTATCGAAAAACTAACTTTTCACTGATCTGCATTAAAAAGATTTTCAGTTATTTGTGTGATATGTATGAAAATGTATTCAACCAGAATGGTTTATACAGTACATAAGAAAAACCAAACTCTAATGCACTCCTAAAGAATGAACTAAATGGGTGTGCTGACAAATTCATTCTGGATCAATATTAAATTATTCATTCATTTATTGGGAGCAGTGGCGCAAGATATGGTAATTCTTTTTTTAACAGTTTACCTACTAACATACTGACCGATATGAAGCAACATTTGTATTAATTTGGTGTTGTGTGTCTGACCACCCGGCAACTGCAAGTTTGATATTTGCTGTTTTGGTCTCCACCAACTCCTGAGGGAAATATCTGGTTTCTTTGCAGTAAAATGCTCGACTAAGTTCACCAGCTAATCGCTAACTTTGTCTGTCTGCCGTTCGCTACTGGGTTGGTAGTTTACGGTGGGTTTCTAGCAGCCGAAAAAACAACGCTGATGATAGAGGTTAGAGTTAAACGAAAACAATGAGCTGAAAGATGCTAAAGCGCTCCATAAAGCCGAGGAGAACTGATCTGTGACATTTCACTGTGCGTTTTACAGGAGAGCAGCGACTTTCACAGAGTTTTTACTTGGTTAAAAACTGTAATAATCTAAATGGTTTCATCAACTCATTCATAGAAGCCGAATATTGAGAAAAATGGGACGACCACTCTTTATGGGATAAGTATTGAAAATGTTTATCATTTGAAGGATAACATACAAACTGTTGTGAGAATCCATTCATGAAAAGGCCATAGTCAATAGTATTAGCAGGGAGGGTATTTCCCAGCAGTAACATATAGGACTTCATACTGTGGACACATAACGCAGCCTCATCCAAGGTCTTATTTTCAGAAACAAGTAACACTTGCGCTTTCCAAAGATCTTGCTGCATGCTGCATTCCATTTTCAGACATTAGTGTGACAGAAATGCTCTTTCCTTTTTTTTCTTTTCAGTCCCAGATGGTCCTTCGTTGAGTTCTTTAAAGTCCTTGCAGGCGTACATACATCAAAAGGCAAAATTCCACATCTTCTGAAAGTGTTGTAATTACCAGTGTGAAAGCAGCACATATGTGGCGCACACTGCATCAATCATACAGTAACACCTGATTTTAATCACCTCGCCATGGCTGCAGTGATCGTCCTAACACCCACAAAATAGCTTCAAGCTAAATGCCTGAAAGAGGAAAAGTGGGATATTTAAAACGATCATTTTCAGAGAAAAAGCATGACAACAGCCACCAGCTCCCATTGTTTTTATGACATGAGAAAACACCCTCACACGAGTGAATTGTTGTAATTCTTTTCCGTGCAGTGAATTTGAAAAAATGGGTCTTCATTCACTTTGTCTGCCGTTTGGTGCTGAGCAGGCAGCGTACAGTGGGTTTGTAGAGCCTTGTCCCGTCACACTCGTCTAGAGATGACGCTAAGTTGTGGGTCATAAAAACCAAAACAACGAGCTAAAACTGTTCAAACTCTCCATAGAGCTGAGGGGAAGTGCAGAGTTCCTTTTCTGTGAGTTTGTCACTACAAGTGACCCCTTTTATATTATACAGTCATTTTATCCATTGTTAGAATGAAAAATATTGAGTACAGCCGCTTTATGTTTTGTGATGGATCAAATAATAATCATTTTGAGTCATTTTGGAGTGTTTGTGAGACTCAGAAAATTATATTTCTTTTGTAAATACTGTATGAGACAAAATATCTTTTTGATCCAGTGGGCATCATGTGAGCCCAACTCCGACTGCGACCATTACGCCAAAAAATGTAAAACGTGTCACTTCCTGTGCGACAGGAAATCTGAGTTACCAGCAAATATTTACAGCACCTAATAGAAATAACACTTTAACTTTCACTATGTGGGTTTGTGTCCCTTATAACATGTTTAAAAGGCTTTTCTTGGTATGCACATGAGATTGACATGCATTCTTTGCTGGGCATCATTCACATATGTTATTATGCAGCCCTTGGCATATTGTCTTTGGCCCTCGCCCACCACAGCGTAAGTCACCGAGCCTCACCATGCTGTATGTTTCTGGTCAGTGACTCATGCAGCATGTTGAACCATGTGAAACCACAGCTCTATGCCCTTGTGTTGGACTGCCAGGAGGCCTGCAGTACTGTCGGAGTGTGCCTTACAAGCCGTTTCCATGCTCTCTCAGCGAGCAAACTTGCAAACAGCTGTGTTTTCCATCAGAAGTGGTTTCTGGAGATTTTTTTTCTGTCTTCCTGAGGGGGTGAGAGGGGAGTGACAGGATCAGGGGGATTGGGAGGCTGGGCTGCAGATAAAAGTGAGATGTGCCTCGTACTCAGCGGTACGGTCTGTGCACACGTATATTAGCAACAAGGTCTTGAATCATGCAGACTTAAGATTTACTGCTGGAGGAGACAACTTGAAGAAGGTCACCATGGCCTGTGGCGCAAAACCAATCAGACTGTTTTTTTAACTAATGAACTGTGAGATGAGTCACTTAAAATCACATTAAAATAATTACTTTTTAGTAACAAATGTGTTTTGTTCTGACTTCAGGTTCAGTCTTTAATGTGTGCAGTTTGTTAATTTAATGTGAGATTTGAAAAGGAAACATTCATTCATTCATACTGTACTGCCACACCTTCACTCTAATGAGCGTATTGACTCTGTAACACATGTATGCGAATGCAGGGTTTGTATTTACACTGTGAAACTGTTGTCAGTTCCTGAGGTTAATTTAGAGGTTAATACATTGGATTAAGGCCAGTGTAAAGTGAGATTTTACAGAGAAGGCTTCTTGTGTGGAACAGGAAGCAGCATCAGAGCGACCTCTAGTGGTTCCATGTGCACATCCAGTTTGGATTCAGAGAAGAGATGTTTTTCACATGTAAAGCAGGGGGTTTTAGACCAAGCAAAACAGTCTGCTGTGACAGACACTGCACTAACATGCCAAAGTGCACTTTACCACGTTCATAATTTTGGCATGCCAAGAAACATGTTACAATACAGTTTCTAAGCTCGTTGGTTGGATTCACAAACAGTCTTTCATTAAACTGCTAAATAAAGGAATTATAAACCAAAAATCACTGCTGGTTTTACAGATTTTTCTTGTGGTGTTACAGTGAGGGGAACATCTTTGTATTGGCAGTGGAAGACACGGGTAGCTGTTGTTGAATAACCAATAAAAGACCAATATTTCTGTCTAATGTATCAGGTGTTTTAATTAAACAGAAACATGTTTTGTAGGTCTGCACCAGACTGATTGTTATACATGCTTGTTCATATTTATGGTGGTGACTTTGATGATTTGAAAGGAGTCTGACTGGGCCATCTTTGCAAGCCAACTGCTTTTGTCGTCTATGCAAACAACTCACTCTGACTTTGATTCCTCTCTTTATTCAAGTCACTGAAGCTCACTCGAAGATCAATGTGTTTCTTCTACTTGACTATGTGAGAGAACTTAAGTGTGTTCAGGTTATATTCCATGTGTGTTTACTCTTTAATTGCCCGCTGGCTCAGGCAGTGAAAAGTGCCCGAGCGTGTAGCTGATCAATAGTGTTGTGCGCGATGTTGAAAGCCAGATAGTGGACTGATCTTGCCTTACCCTGCGGTGACTAATGAGTGTGATGTGTGGTGAAGATACAGGTTCAGAACCATCCGCACCCTTCTGAATAATGAAGCCCATGCTGAGATACAGCTGGCACAGGTTAACTCGGGGAAATTATAATTAGACAGAATGCTGTGAGGGTTCAAGATGTGTTCTCATTTAGATTTAAAGCTCTGCTTTGATGATTAATGGCTACACTGTGACATTAGTTTGTTAATGTTCTAGCTCTTCTCAGGACCCAAACACTTGCTTGGTCCCAGGAATCTAATATGGTTTGATCAAAATCTCAAACCTGTCCAATTAACCAAGCGCTTATGAGTCACGTGACCTTTGTTTATAACCTCTGGTCCGTTTGTAACCAGAAGAAACATGAAACATAAAAGAACCAAAAATACACCAAAGTAAATGTAACCATTCTGACTTTGACCAAACAAAATCTAATGTAGGTATAACTGTAGCCAACTCTTCACATCCATGCTGCTCAAGGACACCCTGGCAGTTCAAGGGATCAAACCCTTGACCTTCCAGTTACAGGACAGTAGGGCTATCTCTCTTCTCTGGCCCACTCTGCTGTCCCAATTCTTATCTACTATTTCAGAGACAGGAAAATGTCAGAAAAAAAGGCATCAATCCTCCCCTCACTCAGGTCCTCAGTGGCGGCACGGTAATCCCTCTGGTTGTGGATGTTCAGGTTCAGCTGCTCCGCCGCTGCCAGAGCTCAACCGTGACAAAGCCGCCAGATTGGAGGACAGTTATCTGGACTCGCAACGCAGGAGACGGTACGAGAGGTCAAACTAAATTGGCTCACCGGAGAGGGGAGTCGACCCTTCAGGCAACCGCCTGCTCCTCCCTTCAATGAACTGGAAGTCCCACCGGCCCCCCGCTCGGCTCTGAGAAGGCCAGCCACGTCACACAAATGGGGCAAATGGAAGAACGAGGTGATCCTCGGATGTCCTTGGAGTTTCGAATGACAAAGAACTCAAAGGCAGGTAAGATTTCGGTCTTCGCGGAGCTGCAGGACTATAGCCCAGTCTCCAGACCACTTCTCTGACCTCCTTGACTGTCAATAACAGGTTCATACTTCATTTTTTGGTGAGTGCTGATGGGTTCGGTAGAGAATTGACTGGCAAACTAAACAACATCTTCATTGAACCTCAAGACTCTTTCATTTTTAATGTAACTTTATGTAAGCTTCTGTTGCTCTTGTATTCTGTTGAGTTTTGTCATTTCTAATGTTTTCTATGCTTCTTTTCTATTTTGTTATCTTGTTTTTGTTCTTGTCCATTGTGTTTCTTCTTTTTCTTAGCTTTACAGTTTTACAATTCTCTTTTCTTTTTTTGTTGTATCCTTACTTTCTTGACATATTTCTCAGCTTTCAATTCAGTCTAAAGAGTTTACCAAATTACTTTCAGCATGACTCACAACACTTGTCAAGGTTAGCCGAGCTGGCTGAGGATTTATTAATGAGCCCATGGCTTTAGGGAGAATTAAATAAATAAATAATAAGCCCTGCTCTTACCCCAGGACATTGTCCATCGGTTGTTATGTTAATCACTTAGGCCTAATTAATACCATGCATATCATTAGCAAAATGAAGATTCAAATGCCAGCATGCGTTAATTACTGTTGTAGAAGTCATCTACATTTCTGCAGTGAATGTTAACCGTCTGCCAGTGCTAATTTACTTGAACCCCTTTTGTCTGTGCAGGAAAAAGAGTAAATGACATGTTGTAAGTTTGTAGAAATAATGGAGAGGAGCAGGAGAAGACATACATATTACAACAAATATAGAAGCTTTGTGGTGTACTCTAATGACATGATTTTATTAGTCATTATTCACATTCATATTACCTGACTGGGCTACATTTCTGTACTTCGGCTGTTTGACTGTTCATCAAAACCTGTACTTAACTCCTGTACAGGATGTTTAGCAGTATCTAGATGATCTATTGTGTGCGTTCTGTCTGTGTGTGTGTGTTTCAGGGGGATTTCCTGATATAATCTCCAGTCCTTTCATTCCTAATAAAGGGCACTCAGTGTGCCGCAAATCCCTCGACTTATTGTTGTTATTGAGACAACGTGGGAAAAGACCACTTAACTGACAACCACCCTCTTCCTCATCTATTCGACTTTAAATGACTGAAAACACAATGGTCACACCACTGTCAGCAACGAAAAATCTCAAATCTCACGATCTAAAGAACGTTTTTGTAAACCTTAATCTTAACACTTGTCAGACGTTATGAGTTACTCATACATAGTAGATTATTGCTGACCTGCATGCAATCATATTGCATGTTCCTCCCTTTAAAGCTTATCCATGATGTTTTTAAAAGATTTTGTGTGGAGGATCGTAAAACACAAACCTGTACACTTACAGTGAATTTAGATTTTCTCTCTATACTCCATACCATGATAAAATGTTATGATCGGCTGCTCATAACATTACATTTGCACTCCAGGGTGTCTCCTGCCTCCATATAAGCAAAGGCAAAAGCAAATATTGATACTTGACTTGATACTCAAAGTGTAGGGCTTGGTACTTGTAAGGATGATGTCTTGCTGCTTGCAACAAAGGAAACACCTCTAAAGGTATCAAGCCATACCAGATAGTTTGGGTTTTAATTGTCCAGGGTTTGAAATATCCACCCATGAGATTTCTGCCTCCAGTTTAGCACAGTGGAGGTGAATGAACTTTTGTGTGTTGATGCTCACAGCATTCAACAGCTGTCCAGAAGCCATGTCCCTGTTTCTCAAGACAATACACAGAACGTGTAGTTAACTGTTTTCATAGGAAATATTTGTGGATTATCTGGAGAGAAGTGAGAAAATGTTTTTTGTGATTTTGTAATTCAGGTTGTAGACGTCCTTGCTTTGAGAGAGACGTGCCAAAGAGTTGTGCTCAAATTGCATACAATGATTGTGATACAAAGATGATCTCTGGCAACTTTAAACACTCCCTTAATTAATCCTCAACTTGCACACATAATTAATTGATATACACGCCCCACCCCCCTGCAGTCTCAAACTGTGCTTTCCCGCTGGGGAAGTTAATTGTCAGGTTAGACGGTTCGCCTCCAGAGGATTTGTGCTGTGAATTATAATGATTTCCACTTTTTTCTCCACTGTCAGTGTCGCCTGTTAACTACCTAATGAATTATATTACATCCATCACATGCACTGTATTGAGTGCAAAATATGCTATCTGTTGGCAGTAATGGATACTCACTGGTTATCTATTAATTTAAATTGTAAAGTATAACTATAGATAGATTTATATTATTATTATTATGATTAAGGCTACTGCTACAGCTTATATAACTTATACTTCTTGGAATAATAATATGAAATATGGCATATATACTTATTTTCTTTCTGGCAAAGTATTGACTACTCTCATGTCTGTACGGTAAATATGAAGCAAGCGTATGACCACCACCAGCTACTTAGCTTGGTTTAGCATAAAGACTAAAAAAGGGGAACTAGCTAACCTGGCTCTGTTCAAAGGTAACAAAGTCCCTATACCAGCACCTCTAAAGCTCACTATTGTGTTGTATTTTGTTTGCTTGGTCCAAACAAAAACTAAAGTGTAAAAACAACACGTTGTGATTTTACAGGCGGTTATGTGTCGAAGTATTTATAATTAGTGAACTTTAGAGGTGTGGGTATATGGCTTTGGTTGACTTTGGACAGAGCCAGGCTAGCTGTTTCCAGTCTTTGTGCTATGCTAAGCTAACCAGCTGCTGGCTGTAGTTGCTTAATGTTTACCACACAGACATGATAGTGTTATTTTCCAAAACGATTCCTTTAATTTAAATAGTAATGATACTCTGTCTAGTAGTACTAACAACTAATCATAGAGCTAATATAGCCTAGCTACTTCAACTTCTACTGTGACTTTTACTAAGCTAAACTACTACTTCTGCTAGCATTTCTACTTAAAGTGTACAGTATTGTTATTTCAACTCTTTATTCAGTCATTTTATTCTTTTTCATGTTGTTTTTTATTTTCTTCTACTTATTCTGGATAGTTATCCTCATATATGTGCTCAGATATGACCATGTGTCCATCTTTAGATATGCACTCTTGTCCTCAATCAGCTGAATATGATTGTTCTCCTCAGGCTATAGAACAAGCGACTGGACTCAATATATTTTCTTTGTTCAAGTGTTTCCCCAGAGTGCCGGAGATGGGACAGAAAAATGACCATCTTGGCCAAAAGATGCCGTGTTGATCCAGCTGTTCCCCAGGTCTCTCCTCTGCTTCTCTCTTGTTCAATTCAAAGTCATCCAAGACCCTGAGAAAAAACTGTGTATGTATTGTGGAGAAAAATGCATTGTCTTCTTCATAAAATGAGAAATACCAATAGCTCAGTACTACAGCTAAATTATTTAGCAGTCTCTCATTATCACCTCCACCCCCAGGAAGAGCAGACACCTTAAAACTTCAGAAAGACAAGTGGGTGTCCTCACACTTCATTGCCTCTCTACGCTACAACTAAATCTGGCATTATTCTAATTAATGAGATGAGTTCATTAGTGCTCTCGGGGTTATTGTGTTGTCCTACAGCAGATTAGTGAAGGGATTTTAGTGTTGCTCAAGCATCCTAATTAGATCACAGTGGGTGCTGCCTGCTTAAATAGATGGAATAATGAAAGTCGTCACTCTTCGCAGCAGCAACTTGATTACTGCGCCCTATCTTTGCTCATAAAAGGATTCACCTGGAACAGGACTCAATGAAATGGATTCAATTATATGTAGTAATAAAACAGCAACACTCTCTTTTCAAGTTGAGATTGGACGTGTTCTGATGATGAGGATTAGTGGACAAAACTGCCATCCAAAGGACTGAGAGGGTACCGCAGTCGATGAACGTTTGAAACTAAATAATTACTGCTCCTCTACACAAAATGACTATATAGCAGTCGGGGCATTGGTAATGTGAAATATATGTTGAAGAGAAATATTGCTATAACTAGATTTTCAGTATTTGTAGACTGAATATATTTATATGAGACTTAAATGTGGGGATGGGTTTGTTGCGAGGACTTGGAACCGTAATCTCTATATTTGTCAAACCCGGGCAACAGTCGTGAACTGCACTAGAGCGGCGAAATAAGTCAAATTACAAATTCACAACCTTGTTCTGCATGTCTAAATGTATCAAATGTGTTTAGTAGCTGGCATTTGATATGTGCACAATTCCAGCAGTAATTCTATTGTTTTGTATGATTTCTTTATTTAGACTACTTGGGCGTATGACATTGCACAAATCCAAATATCATTCCCTTCTTTTGTTTTCCTGTGTTTGTCTCACATTAATCCCACTGCCTTCGAGCGGTTTTCATCATTTCCTCTGTTAAGCTTCTAAAATTAACCTAATCTTCTTTGCTCGTCCCATCCCACCCACTCGCCTTGTTGTTAGAGCCCACTCGCTCATCCCATGTTTTTGTAGTGTTTTCTAAGAGGAGAATGTCGAGATAAGTGGCATATTACACTCCAATAGCAGACACGCCAAGTGACTTTGTGATTATGATGCAGAGGGTGTTGTCTTTGAGATAGGCAGAAGTGGAGGGGGGGGGGGGGGGGGGGGGGTTTTTGGGGGTAATTCCCTTATA
>JAVQJD010049156.1:0-11979 GCA_036023655.1 Nannoperca australis
ATAGATAGATAGATAGATAGATAGATAGATAGATAGATAGATAGATAGATAGATAGATAGATAGATAGATAGATAGATAGATAGATAGATAGATAGATAAATGGGTGCTGCCATCTTGCACTGCTGTCAATCATGATGTCAAAAAATGAATTAAAACCAAACTTGGAAAAATGAACACTTAAATAAAAATCTGCGTGATAAGAACTACCTAAAATGACAGAAACTGTCTTTGGGAAAAATGTATTTGACGTTTACTTTAATTTTTCAATTTGGCCCATGTCCCATTCACAAACATGGAGGAGGCGGGGCTTATGACTTATGAGCTAGCCACCAGGGGGCGATCAAGATGTTCTGGTTTCACTTGTGAAGAACTGCCACATCCTCCATCTTTATATACAGTCTGTGTTCACAATGGGACAGCATGGCAGTGCACCCTGTCATCTGTTGTCCGCCAGATTCTTTACCTGTCTGGTGATTCAAGAGAGAATCAAACAGCAGGTTGGTTATACAGAGCAGTCTGTCTGTCTTTGAGTTTTACTCTGCACACATTCGGTTAGCTACAGACTTCATCTCACTGTCTGTCCGTCAGCTCGTCCACTCACCAGGCGTGTTTTTCTCGGTTTATGTTTTAATTAGTTAATTAGTGCTGGAACATCATGATGCCAGCTTTGTAAACACCATTCTGAGGAAACACATACATAAACACATTCAAATGCACGCTCACACACATAAGCATCAAATTAACATTTAGAAAGAAAAATATCAACAAAACCAGGACAAGAGAGCATGGTACACAGCCAAAGTCTTCAAAGACAACTTCTGACAGAATTCCTGATGAGTCAGAATAAAACAGCAAGAAAATGAGAGGGTGAAAGCAGAAAAACAAGAAAACATCATTCTCTCTCTACCTCTGTGTGTGTGTCAGCCCTGGTTTTCCTGTTCACAACTGTGTCAACAGTAAATAGAAAGATTAATTGTTTCAATTTACTGTGATCAACTACTTAATTATTGAAGCTGTACGTTAGTGTAAAAGATTTAGATACAGAGCAATAGCCAGCAGACGGCTAGCTTAGTTAGTATAACTTGTTCGGAGCGGGTCGATTGCTCTGCCCCCAGGAAGTACCTCTGGGGCTCCGGAGGTGGAGCGGGTTGTCTCAAACCCTGGATCCTCCTGCCCACACCTTGAAGCGTCCATGGCCAAGACTATAAATTGCTCCTGATGGAGGCCAGCACCTTTCATGGCAGTTCGGCCGCTATTAGTTTGTGAATGTGTGGTTGAGACAAGTCTGTAAAAATGCTTTGGGAACCATAAAGGTTGAAACATTGCTATATAAGTGAAGTCTCTTTACCATTTTTGCAACGTTGTCGAGAACCACGGTATGAGACTTCACACTTGACTCCCTCTGGTCTTCAGCAAAATACCCGCCAAGTGTGAAGTCGATCTGGCTTCCTGCTCATTATTTTTGCCTGTTTTTGGTTTTCACTCAGATTTGTTTGCCTTTCCTGATTGTCAGCCCATTGCTAACCTCAAACCAAGACTCAGTAAACCTCATTTAACCTGACCTGCTCTGTCCTCCAGTCCAAACATCGACTAGCAGAAGTGTTAGACACGTGCTGATCCAGAGATACAGCAGATGTTTGACATACAAAGACCAAACGGAAATTATATTTAATGAAACATTTTGAATAATCAGAAATGGATCAGAAGTGGAACTTAGTGCTACACTGTCTCTTGCAACAATGAACTAGTACGCAGGCATTCATCATTACTCTCGTGTGAACGCCTATCTTTCTGCTCCACAACAACTGGAAGATGAGCCCAGATGAGTGACCTTTTCTCTAACAAGCTGGTATTTCACTAATGAAAACACTTGCCATGTCTCCCTCTCACTTGTAATCACAGTAAAAACCACCTTCTCAAACATTATTAGTTTTCTATTGTTGTTCCTTCTAGTTAAGAGAATTGTTAGATTTCTGTAAAGTAGACCTTTATCACCCCAAACAAATCAGTGAAGCGGTGCATTGTTGGCCATTTGATTGCTCTATTGACACACATGGTGGACTGTCGATCATAGGCTGTTAATGTGCCACTGAGAGATTTGTTTGGATGTTCTTTGTAAGGAATCTCAGTCTCTGCAGACACACACACACACACACACACACACACACATACAGTAACAGAATGTGTGTGTTTATTCTTCATCTTGTTGTAGTCTTTATATGCTCTGTTGCTCCATCATCACTGTCTGTTTCCAGCGTCTGACAACTGCGGGTTGACAGACATCATGAAACCATGTTTAGCTATTTATATGCAAAGCAGAGAGAAGGAGAAAACTGGAATGGTACACGGTTCACAGGGAAAGATCTTAATTGGACAGAAGGCTGCTGGTTGTGGATGTGTAAGATTGCTTTGCTGACAGAAAAGACGTGCATGCACACGCACACGCACGATTTAGACACCTAGCAAAGACAAGAGACCTTGTGAGAGCTTTTTAACAGAGGTCGAAGGTAAAGCTGATGCTGAGAGAAGTCTATTCATCAGACCTGAGCGGGGGCTTTGCAGTTCCTCTGTCTTCCCCCGCAGGCTGTTGGTGTGGAGGAGGCGGAGGATTCATACAGAAACTGAAGAGTGTGTGTGGTGCTCTGCCACTGCAAGTTTGTGCATGGATGTATGTAGAGGAATTGTAGGAACATTAATGTTGGTAATTTGGAACATATTTGCAAACACATGTGCATGTGTGTGTGTGTTTATGTGTGTATGTGTAAGAAGGGAGGAGACTTCAGGTGTTTGTGTACAATACAGTGTTAACAGTTGACCTTGTTCACGCCACCATACAAATTTCCATAAAACCATTCACTTAATTGGTTTCTGCTGGCTTATCTGAATATTTTCCCTCCACACAAAACAAACACACACATAAACACACTCACACACAAACACACACACACACACACACACAGTCGTTTGTTAACCTGAAGAAGCTGATCACCCCAGAAGTTCATAGGATCACTGGGCAAACGTTGAGTTAGCACCAGCAGTCGCGTCTCAGCATCCTCCCACAAGTATGATAATAAATAGTTTCCTGTAAGCAACCCAGAGTGCAACCATTTGGTGACATAACATTTGCGCTTTGCTGCTGAAGCTGTTTGGAGAAAGTTGTAGTAAAAAGTTAAACCAATTAACTGCAATAGTTTGTGAGAAGGGTGAATTGGCGCCACAAGGGGCAAATAGCTATGTGTTTGGTGACCCTATAAACTGGGTTGAGTTGATAATGACTGAACTTTAATTTTTGCAGTACACCATCATTTTAAGTGGGTGTTTTTCTGTTTTTGTGACAAATTGCTGTGACCATATTAACCTTTTTCTCACCAGATCATTTGGTCATTTGGTTTTCAGAGCTCCACATGAGCCTTGATTGAAACAGTTTGGGGTTCATTAACAAAACAATATCATTGCTCATGATCCATTACACTGATTGGCTGGCAGTATTGTTGGCCTCACTCTCCCTTCACATATCTGTATCTATTACACAACAGCCTGGTTCCCGACCTCAGTATCAGTATGTCTTTGATTTTTATTCAGCAATTTCAATAGGTCTGATGTTTGCCAACCGAGCCAATCAGAGCTCTGTATGTGGAAAATAAGAATTTGGACATCATCTTCTTGTGTCTTAACAAGAATCCACAAGTGTGAATGAGACTGACATCTATTCAGGTTGTGCAAAAAACAAATCGACAAACCTAAGTGCCCCTTGGGTTTTGAATATTTTATCACACATTCACCAGCAAGGACCACACCATCAACAAGATACATTTGAATGATTGAATGTGAGCTGGAATTGCTTGAGTTTTTTCCGATGATGCTGTGATGTGGGGAAGCTTTGTGGGTAATCTGCCGTAGCACCCGAGTACAACGAACCCCCTTCAGGACCCTACCAAGAGGAGAAAGAATCGAGGATAAAAAGGGGGTGGGAGGGTGGTGCGCAATAAGCGAGAGCGAAAACAAGGAAAGGGTTAGGAGGGTTTTGTTAACCAGAATAGACATATTAAGAACTACAGTGTGATGAATATGTCAGTCACTACTGATTGATTATGTGAAATAACCCCCTCAAATAGAGCACAAGGTCAGACGGAATAATAAATAAATAGCAAATGTTAACCCAGTCTGATTATCAGACCTACCATATCTAAACAGCTTATCTAAAAATCATATATTGCAGTATACAGAACTAATTCAGACCATGAATAACAAAATATATTAAATATCCAGTCCGTCATGCCACAAAATACTGCTGTATAACTTATTATGACCCACATAATATAATTATGATGGGAGCAAAGGCAGAAGTCAGGTGATGTAGTATAAAGAGCTGCAAAGTCTGCATAGGGAGGAGATCGGGGTGGATGGGTGCGTGAAACACCAGACTTTCACCCAAGAGGCTGCTGTTTGTGTCCCATGTAAAACCAAACTTGAACGCTGATTTATTTTAACTCACGTCAGATCATAGTGTTAAGTTGCGTCAGTAAGTCACGTGACTTAACTTAACTTGTATACATAACCGAATAGTTTTGGTGCATAAACCTAAATAAACTGTGACCATTTCAGGACGTGTGTTTATTATTGTTACCATGACGACGAAGGTCCAGTACGCCTTGTCGCTGGCACTCTCCAATGGTCATTTATGTTATTTTGGGATTCACTGGCAAACAACCTATTCTGTCGTTCAGGTGTGAGGACATGTTGCAGATATCAGTGATTTTGAGAGTTGTGGCATCACATTGAGAGGCAGTTCAGATTGCCTGTTGAAGTAATGAAATTTCATCATGTAAAAAGTTGGTGAAGCAGTGAGGAGTACCAGCCTCGTGCTTCAACAGCACTCAAATATCTTTAACTGCAAAATCCGAACCAAGACGAGACAACTCTTGTTCCCTATTATATTATGACCCCTCATTAAGGCCAGTCTGCAGTGTAGTGCAATACAATGATTCCCAGCTTTTTTGGGTGGTGACCCCTTAAAATGAAGCAGTGTCTGCTTGCACCACCCCATCAAAGGTTGAATGTGTCTTATGAGTTGAGAGCACTTCAACCAAAGAGTAATTTCCTCCTTTAAAACACTGAAGAGATCAAATTTACATTTCTAAATTCAAATCTAAATTTGAGTGGCAGAGAAGTTTTTTCTTATTTCCTGTACCATTAAATATCTCACTCCTCAGAGTTATGTTGTGACCTGACCCAAATTTGGATACACTGGTGTAACAGTATTGTACGTTTACAGTAATTTTACTACCCTATTAGAGGCAAACGTCATCTCTCCGATTTAAAATCATGGTAAAAATAAACAATTAAAACAGAAAATAGAGACAATATCAGTTTTATTATGTCAGTAATCCTCAGATCTGTCAAAAGCAGCTTCCATTCTTCCTTCTTGCCTTGTTTGATCTTGGTACAACCAAACACATCAGTGTTGAGTATTCCAATCATATTTTACCAACACTGAGAGAAGGAGAGAGACAGGAAATACAGAATGACACACACACACACACTCTCACTCTCTCTGACAGAAAAACCAGTGGAGAGTGACGCAAAGGAGGCTCTGGATGGGGGCTTAAGAGCTCTAATACATCACCTCATTACCTCTGCTGTGTGCATGTGTGTGTATTTTCACATTTCACCTCGTGTGTGTTCCCGTTTGTTTCTGCGTGTTGTCTGTATGTTAAGGTACATGCAAGAATTTGTGTGTTTGTGCATCTCATGCGTGAGTAGCCAGCAGACAGATGTTATTGTTTGCCTGTAAATGTTTCCTCTGCTGAATTTACAGCTGCCATCCATCACTAAAGATTTCTTCTATCGCCGAACGGCCAAACACTTGTCTAACTCTGCATGCTGCTCCACTGACTAACACTGCTTTACACACCAGTGGACCGGTATAAGGATGAATGGTATCAGAGTCTCAGATCATGTCTACCGTGTCAACGTGGAAGACTGAGTAGAAAAGTTGACTGGATGAATGATAGGGGCACGGTTAAAGTTCAAGAACACTGAAGACAGTGGTTGATAACGTAATAGAGACAAACCGCTGAGTGCAGGGAGGTTGGCTAGATAAGTCTGCATCAGAGATGATATTTGGCAAACTGCCCAACAGTTCTCAGATGTACTTTTCCTTTGAGGGTGGCGTAACAGCTGAAGTTGGACACCTACGATGGTTAAAACTCTTTGTTTCCCTGGTCTGAGCTTGATATATGCCAACTATGAACACTAACATACAGCATGTTAGCAAAAAGCATGATCCAACCCTTTCATGGTCATGTAGTACAGAAAACATGTTTTGAGACATAATGCTGCCCAAATGACATCTCTTATCAACGTAATTAACATTGCTCACAAAATGATAAAACATTTATTTTGTTTACCTACAATATCTGCTCTTGATAAATAAACCATGATTAATGTTTTGTATGTTTATGTTCAGGTGCTCAAAGCACTTGGTGTTTGGAATAGTGAGAGATTTCAATCTTTATTAAATACTGAAAAAGTATGTGTTTATTAACAACTCCAACAACAATCGTTTTCCTTAACCTTAACAGCTTGGCTCCTTATGTTGCCTGAATCTAACATGGATGTATGCAGAGAACTGGATACAGTGTCAGAGGTGTGGCCTCATTATCAGCGGCCCTTTCCAGGTATAAAATGACCTTGATCCTCCACATAGCTTCCGCATCATGCAGCCCTTAAAGCAAGCACACTAGCATTTCCTTTTCTTTAAATCTGCTAAACCACACATAGTTATAGACAATGATGTTGATTTGATCAAGGCTATAATTTTTATCTATCATGTTGCTGTGGTGTCACATATATACAATATGTCATAAAACAGCAATACAGGATCGCTCAAAGTTGATATGTGCATGTGTCAGTTTATACATTGTACGATGTGTTCAAGAGCTATGGCAGATTATGTTTACAAGAAAAATAGAGTCACTTTCAGAGAAACTGTCTGTGGCATTTAAAAAATAACTAATAAAAAACTTTTTGGGTCCTCATTCAAATGTCTGATGTACCAAATGTTGTGGAAACTGAACAAGAATTGTATTGGTGAGAAAACTGGTTTCCCAAAAAATCTAAATGGCAAACAATCTGTTTAGCCGTGGCTGTCACTGAAAATGTGTCTTACAACAGAAAAAAATACTACTTTATTTTAACACCTCGGAGTTTTGGAGTTATGTGGCAAAACCTAAAGTGCTTTGTAAATGGACACTTTGTGGTGCTATTGGATCTGGAGATGCACCAAAAACAAATCAGTTGTTCTGTGCCCTAACATTCTTCCATGTCACTGAAATCTGTTTGAAAGTTTCTTTTAGAACATCCTGCTAACTAAACAAAAGGTAACCTTTTTCCTCACAGTACACGATTGGAAAGCCAAATAGCATCTATTTTGAATTTCTGTTTATTTCTGTTAGATGGTAGCTCTGTCAGTGTTTATCTGTCACTGCTGCTCAGCTGTGCCCTGCGAGTAGCACAAGAGAAGGGAAAATGTGTCACTAAAATTTGTTCAAGCATACATTTTCTGTTTGAAGCTTGGAAGGCATCACACGATTTAAAGCCCAATTATAACCCTTTTTGACTGTGACAACGGGTTTTCAACATCATGGAAAGTCAGCAGAAAATAGGCCAGGTCACCTTGGACTTTCAACACACATTATATTTGTAGTGTGTTTCAGCCTTCCAACTGAGACTAGAACTAGCTTTCAAAGCTTCAAGGACGATTTTAAACATGTCTGATTTTTAGGAATGAGATCGGTTCAAACGTCATCCTGTAGTTTGTAGTGTTTAAACAGCTGTAATCTGAATGCAGTCTGCTTGTCAATGACAAAAGCCAGTCATATAAATGTGTAATGAGTCTTTCCACAATCAGATAGGGTTTTTAAATATTTCTGGTCTGTTCTCTTGACCTAGCACTTTCTGGATTGGCTACTTAAGTGCAAATAAAAATTCCTGCCTGGAAAAATACACAAGAAATAAGCCACTTGTGTCTTACTAAAAGATGAAAGTGCTACTAGTTACTCACAAAGGCACAACATGTAAAATACATTTCACTTTTACCACCTCTTCATTGTGGATTTTTTTATGCACTGTACTTGAGTATGTCATTTTGAGGGAAACATCTTTGGAACTTTTTGTCTGTGCTCAGATTAATGTGACCATGATCTGACAGAAATTTGTCAAATGTGGATTTATTTATTTATTTTTGTGCATGTGTCTTGCTCTCATATTTTTTTTCTAGATAACAGCTTGGCTGTAAAAAGGCTTTCCCTTGCTTGGTTTTTCAACACACACACACATACACAGGAGATGCAGAGATGTAATATGTAGTGACATGTTTGAGTGGAGCTCAGAGACAGAGTGAGTGAAGCGGGGAATGTCTTTAATGTAACACCTACTCATCTACATCAGAAACAAACAAGTCGAAGACAACACCTCTTCAGACAGCCTTGCACGCTGACTCACACCACCTCACGCACACAAGTGTACACACACACACACATACACACACACAGCTAAAAAGAAAAGGCTCCACTGCCAGAGGAATACACTCCATATTCAGCCATGTTCTCATATTGTGGTACCACATATTCATCAAGCTCAGACATGAAGGTAATTCAGACGCTTAATGGTTTTGAATAAAATGTTATGTGACCTTCTCTGCATTGGGAATTAATAAAACACCACCAGCAGAAGATAATATACATCTGGTGGACTTCTAACCTCTGCAGAACATACTAACACAAAATCCTGCCCATCAATTTCGCATTACAAATTAAAAACTAATTAAAAGTCTTAATGGATTTGTGATGTCTGTGAACCTACTGCCACAGACATAAAAGTCTAAAAACCTTTTCTCAAATGTCGTTTGTCACCTCTGACAATCAGAAAGTCTTATTATAGATTATTTGGCATTGTACTTGTTTTGTCAGGTTACTATCCAGAGATTGGGGATCATTATTGAAGCAGTGTTGTGACTGCAGAGTGGCACTCAAATGAGCTGTTGTGCAGAGTGAATGAATGAACTCAGTGTAGAGTCAATGAGATGCCAGGGCTATGGAGATGGTGTCAGTGATAAGAATGGTTTCCTTGGCACCCTTTTTCCCCACTCCTTCTGTTTCCACTGGAGCTCACTATGTTTCTGTGATTACTTATATACACTGAGCGGGTTCATGTGTCTCAAGCTACTGGACGGCTAAGAAGTCAAACTATTGACTACTAAAACACACTGCAGCAAAGCAAAGTTGAACATGTATAAGGACTCAGTTTAAACGGTATTGTTCCCAATGGGGGAATTTGTCTTGCAGCCTGGTAAAACACAGAACACATACTTGAACAGAAAACACAAGAGATACATAATACAAATATGTAAAAACAAATGTTAACACATAATACTTCAGTGAATGCATAACATAAAACCTAGAGTACACCCAGCCATTTATTATCACAGTCAATCATGGTTAAAACAAGATCAACATCATCACTCACCAATATTATATGTAACTAGGTGGTAAAAGTGGACATATAAATTAATATGTGCAGGCAATAAACCCATGTAAATAAAATGCAGTGCTGCTGTTGATGTAGACTTTAAACAGCAGGGAGGGCAGTAGGTTCACCACTTCTCTGAGCAGTGGCTCGCTAAGAGGTCAGGGGGCACTGGGAAAAATACAGGAAGTACAACATAACACTTTTGCAGGGAGTGGTTGCTGTTGCTGGCGGTAAGAACATTTATGATAATTCATAACTTGTTTGAGAGTTATTTAGGACAAAATATCTATAGTTTGTGTGTTGTGAAAGTGCTTTTGTGTTCTCCTTAAAGAGGGCCACTTCCATATTGTGTCTATTGTATTGTGTTTGTGCTGTATCTGTTCTGAAATATTACAGAAACCTTTTTTTTGTTCTGAACAATACCAGTCTCTTCTCTTCTCAAACTTCAATGGAAGCCAAGTTTGATTTATTTTAGAGGATAACAGAAGACACAATAAAGACCAACAAACTTGTATTTGAAGTTCCGTGTGTGATTAATCACGGTTTCATATATGGAAAACTGAGCATCAGATGAATTATACTGAGCATTTAACAGTTTGGTAGCATTCTGCGAGACCTGGCTTTTGGAACTCTAAGGGGAGAAGCTCAAACTCCCCATGCAGACGATGAAGAGGACACTGGAGCCTTTGAAATAACGCTTTCGGAAGATGTTTGGTTTGGGGGGGGGTGGAAAACTAAAACCCATCTACACTTGTAATGTTCCCAAACACCGCTGAATTCACTCTTCATAAAATACTCTGTAAGGGAAGAAATTGAACAGATTCCTGCAGCTGTGAATCTGGTTTTGGTAAACACACTGACATGGAAAAGCTCTGCAGTCTCAACCTACTCTTATGTATATATCTGGGTACCTTAATTGATAATCAACAGATATTCAATGACAACATTATGGAAATCTGTAAAAGAAAGCCCAGCAGCGACTGCGCCTCCCCTCGAAGCTACATTGAACAAAAATATAAACGCAACACTTTGTTGCAATGAATAAGCGGTGTTTGGGAAAATTACGTTATCATGCAGTGGAATCTTCAAACTTTTTAGTTAGTTTAGCTTTTTGTGGTAGTGAACTGAACTTTGGTCTTCTTTCTTTACTGTTGGCCGGCGAGCCTGCTAGCTTGCCAAATAGGCTAGTATTAGCTAAAGCGGGAGTCCATATTTGAAATAGTGGTCACACACAGAAAAGCAGCATGGTGGACAAGAATATCTACATGATCCAGGGTGAAATTAGTACTGCTGTTGGAACTACAGATGAAACATGCACACTCCACTGGATGAAGAACAGGACCCATTACTGAACAGCTTTGGCCACCCCAAGGAAATACTCAACAACATAAGGTCCTGAGGACTCTGCTGCTGACGCCAGTTGGAGCCCATCTGACCAATGAGTCTGTTTGTGAGATCATGCAAACCTGCTTCAGGATCTGCTTCGAGATGCGCGTAAGTGAGCTCCTCGCAAAATCAGCTGAACATACACTGGTTGACATGGTGCAGTTATTGTTCTCCAGACTACCTCAGTTCAAAGAGAAGGCCAGGAGTTATGTGGGTGCCAACATGAAAAAGTTGAAGATGCATGTCGTTGGGATGAGTGAGTCATTGAAATTTGAAGAAGCAGAAACGCTCACAAAGGCCACCTCGCTGCATAGTCCGAAGTCCCTCAGGTCAGATGCACCCAACCCAATCCAGTACCCTCAGCAACAACAACTTTAAGGTGGTGTCCCTTTCATTGAGAAAGGCTTTTCCACCTCTAGCCTACCAGCTTCAGACAGCACTGGTTCAATAATTTCCAGCCTTAAATCAACAGACAGTGGACACCTTTTCCAAAGCCACCTCCAGAGAAGACCTTTCTGACCTGGAACAATGTACTGGTAGCGCATTTGCAACAACCCCTAGCCCTGCTACCACACTCCCCCAGTCTCTGTGGAGTCTGAGGTTCTTAAGGGCAAAGACTCCATAACAGAGCTCCGTAATACAGCACCTCTGTCCATGACATGGACTATGTCAACCCCAGAGGTTACCGTTTTACACAGTTTAAACAAAGAGACGGAGCATCCCTCATGGCTTATGGCCTGCCATGTTTTAGGGAGCTTTTTTACTTTTCACTGAACACCACAACATGGATTCCATGATGCACATGGGCTTGCAGCTGCTGACTGTAGCACTTGAGTCTGCACACATTGCTCACTACCAGACTTTATTGCGACATCAAAGATAAGCTCTGCAGACATCTCTTCCAGTTGCTTAGTGTGGACTGTTTGAACCTATATGCTTAGAGATAATGTTTAAGCTCGAGACTTTTCTCCTGTCTGGCTCCCCAGTGGTGGAACCATCTCCCCACATCCATCAGAGAAACAACCTGTCTGGCCACTTTCAAGAAAAGACTAAAGACTCAT
>JAVQJD010049159.1:0-14718 GCA_036023655.1 Nannoperca australis
TGTTCACTAGGGGTTTCCTCCATAAATCATAAAAAAACCCATGGAAAAAACATGCAAGAAGAACGGACTGCTGCCCTGTCACTGACCAAGACAGAGCATGTACACTTGGACTTGGTCCCCGGTTGCCGCATGAATGGCTGACCGCTGCTCCAGCTGTCCCCCCGGAGGAAGGACGACTGGATGGGTTAAAGGCAGGACGCAATTGCATGTGCATGTGTGTGTTTGCAGTGTGTTTCACATGTGACCATTAAAGTCTGACCATCTTCTATCAAAAAAAGATTAAGATTGCCTTGTGTTTACTAATACTGTTATTTACTGACAATGCCATGCTTGTTCAGTAATATAATAACTAAAATTAGACTAAAATGTTAAACTAAATCACCTCTCACTGAATCACTAAATACATTTTTATCATGTGTTTAGGAAACAGCTGCAGGTGGTCACTGGTACAACAATTATCTTCTTTGGTTTGATCTATCTTTGGTTTGACTACTACTATGTATCAGTATAATGTATTCACTATTATTGATATTTCATTCCAGTGCATGACAGCCCCTGTGCTGTGTGACAATGCATTGCAAAACATTGCATCAAGCTGCTGCCCTCTTGCTCTGCAGAGCCACAGACTCCTTGACGACATGCTGGATAAACACTGCTGTCACCCACTGAGTGTGGACTCTGGCTTCACACAGGAGCAAACACAAGTTACTCCAACAGGGACAGTTAATCGCTGAAACTCTTCTGTGTTGTGCCGCACTGCATCACTTCAAGAAAATGGAGGCCAGGAGAGAGTGTACAAAAGGTGAGAAATCTGCCTTTGACCACCCCAGAAATAGTGCCATGAAAGCACCCAAAATAACAAAAGGTATCAGTGAACCAGCTGTTCTATTCTTGTATACCACTTCCTACCGCAACATTTCCTTCGTCTTCATAAACACACATTCTCAACTTGCATCATTTTTTTGTTTCACACACAAGGACAAACTGGTACACACACATTGACATGCCAGCTCAGATGTATCAACTGGAGACACTGAGGAGAGCTTCAAGGGAAAAGCAGCAGGCCCACACTGGGCCATATCTTTTATGTGTGTCTGTCTCTTTATGTCACTGTCCACTAGGATGTGTGTGTGTACATGTGCTCATTGTAAGTCATTGTAAATGAAAGCATCAGCTAAATGTAAATGTGATATATGTTGTGCCCCAGGGAAAAGTGTCAGCACATGTCCAGCTGAGTAGCCTCTGTGTGTATGTGTAGGTAGAGCATATGCTGACTCCATTATGTTCACACATGACGTGGCAAGTGGAAAAGTTGCATGCTGTTGGCAGTGATGGTGTTAGTGTAACTGCTCAAATGGCTGTCATACACTTTGAATGTGCATGGCACAAATCTACATTCTAAACACGTGTTTCTCAGTCCCTGTGGACAAACACCTGTCCTCCGTCCTTAAGGAGATACAGCAGGAGACTCTTTAAACTGGACCGTCATGACAGCTGACACTCTCTTGTTTCCAAAAATGTACTACTAATAAAGCTCGACATGGTACGACCGAAGCTGAGTCCCAATTCCACACTACATACTTCTAAGCAGGTCTTGAATATGTAGTGTTTTCATACAGAAAAATTGGAAAGTAAAATGGCCGGTATGCATTCTAAAGAATTCCTGAGTGTGCTGTTTATGTACACTATACTCTCACAATGTAATGAACAAAGAAAATGGAGATATTCATCACAGCTTGACAAAAAAAGAAAACTATGTGTATGGTGGTGAAACCTTTGATTGATGTTCGATACATAATATTGTATGTCTTTCTGTATATTATGTTAAATTAATGTATACTAACTGGAAAAATTGGAATCCTTGTAACCATTGCTGTCCTCTGCTAAAGCGCCATCTACAAACCTTTAAGAGCCATCTTTCAGGCCTAAAGGGGTTAAATATTTGATACTCAAAATATACATTTCAGGTGGAATGTTCCATTTAATACGACTGTGGTTGTTTCCTGCTATGACACCCCCCTTTTTGTGAGGTCTAAAAGTGCACCTGACGCATGCACCAGGATTAGAAGTTTCAGTGACATGTTGAAATCATGTCTTTGTGTAGCTTGAAGCACCCATGTTTGGTACGTACTTGGGGTATGTTGTGGGAGTAAATGCATGCAAGACAGATCCTCCATAGAGAGATAGAAAGTTATTGCTGTACTCACTCTATATCACAGAGAGTGAGAGAGGAAGTGGGAGAAGAGATTTGAGGGTAACAGGTGGGAATGTGAGAGTTGTCAAAATGCAGTGCAACACAAGAGGATTACAGCAGCCATGTCAACACACACACACACACACACTTACAAACACAGCTATCATGGCATTCTGGCATTCTTTGGTGCCTAAATTGGTGATTCATCACTATCAGATTACCTCATCCATGTTCTCGCTCTCACGCCCTGACAGTTTGCTGACCTTTGGGTAGAGCAGGAAGACCCAGCCAGCCACTGTAACAATCAGCCAAGAACAGATTGTTTGTCCTCTCAATCCTGGCATGACAAACATGGCAGCAGGCTGCAGCCAATGAGTCAACACACTGTGACCGACTAGACTGATGGGCAATATGGCCAACACTGGCACTGTTTTGGCCATATTTACTGCTATTCATCTATCAAAAATAGTTTGAAACAACAAACCCAGAAGGTCTTTGGTGTTGTCACATTTCCCAGTGCCCAGATGTTGTATTGTACTGTTGTATTCACTGGCTGCTTGATGCTTGTAGAGGGTTATTGATGGAAAGATCTGTAACTCAAGATACACAAGGTAGAATACAGATGCTTACACACTTGAGAGTGCAGATGTGTTCTTATATTGTGGACTCAAGTGCTACTTGTAAGATTTATTTTCTTAATTTTATGACATAAATATAATCTAAAATGCACAAAGTCGTGCTGAATTTTCTAAGATCCAAGTGGTTTGATTCATGAAACTCCTGCCCTGTTCTTAGGCAGATATCCACAACTCAATAAACCAACCGACCAACACAATCAGCAGCCATTGACCCCATCTTTATTGCTGACTGAAAGGAGAGAAAAAGCATCGGACACAGGAGATGGATTTGTCTTAGAGATGGATGAGCATGTGGCAGTATCTTTATACACATGGGTTACACAGGGTTGTAAACATTTCGTTGTATTGCCCAATATGATAAGAGAGGTCAGTGCAACAGACAGGAGTTTAACAGAACACCAATAATGTTTTGTGGAGGCTACCATCAAGTCCATAAAAGTATTTGTCTTGTTCAGTTACATTTTGCACTACTGTATACTCTCATAATGTATAAACTCAGGACCTTAAGAGCCACTGGGGTTAGAAATAAAACAAGGAAGCATATAGAAAGATTTGTTGTTGGTTAAAGAATTATCAGAACAATATTATAAAAATAAAATGTACATTTTCTCAAAGACAAGTGCTTAAAAATCCCAAAATATTGTATTTTCTTACTGACTCTTAGTGGTAAACAGATGAAAATATGGTGCATTAATATAGATTAAACAAACCTAGAGTATATAGTACCTGGACCTTACAGCTTTGAAATGCTCCAGTTAATGAATCAACAATTTCACACGATAAAACGTGCCATTGTTCATAATGAGAACTTTTATTTTTGATACTTTAAGTTACGTTTTCTTCTGAATATAGGACCTTTATCGCACTTTCTACTTCTACTAAGCATTACATCAGAATACTTTTTCCATCACTGGAAATGTCTCTCAAGCAGCTCATTGCGTCTTTTTACCCATGAAAATTATACCAATATATCCCCCACAGTCCTATTTTGTTGATATGATATTTCATAACCTAATGTCACAAGACCATGGATTATACTCCAACCGGAGAGCAGAGGGACTTTTACTGCTTAGCAACAAGCTTCTTTCATAGAAAGGAAGTCAGAGAATCACCAGAGCCGTAAAACCACTTTCCTGAGTGTCACAGCTTCATTTCATGTATAGCTGTGGGGCCCCACAGAAGCAGTGTGAGGTCTCTGCTGCATGAAGCAAATCAGACAAAATCAAAGCCTTTAGATCTGTAAAAACCAACAGGCTTTCATGGCAGTGCCAAACACTGAGGCTACTGCAAGGACACGTCCAACACTGGCAGCCATATTAAAAATTGATAGAGCCTGCCAGAGATGGAAAATGCGAGAACAGGGGGATGGAAAACAAAGCAATAAGCGAGAAGTGGTGTGATACAAAGAGGAGGAGGGCAGAGAGGAGTGAGGGACATGAAAAGCTGAAGGGATAAACAAAAAGAGGAGGATCGAAGAAATTATGATTGGTGAGGAAGGTGTAGTATTAGGCGTGAAGAGGTAACTATATTATTGAGATTTGTCAGCCGGACATGACCTGAGTAGCCAAACAAGATATGCATTTATATGTCTGCAGAAGGTTTTGTTCTCTCTCTCCTTTTCACAACACAAACCTGTGTGCATCATTAGTAACAGAGAGAACAAGAGGTCAAAGGCAGTGCTGGATGATTCTTGTTGCTGTGCAACTCAAACACGCATGCAAATTAGCATTAGCTAGGTAGCTAGGTAATAAAGGAGAAAGCAATGGTTAATGGTGCTGGAAATAAAAATGGGCAAGAAAGAGCTAACAAGGTCTGTGTTTGCATGAGAATCAAGAGATGACTTTTATGGTCTCATCCACCTACAGGTAATGCTACGACAAGGGCTTTTTCTGTCAGCTACACAATGTCATCACAACTGAAGAAACATCCAGCATACAGTGTAAAGCGCAGCTGGGCCGTTTTAGCCTTGTTGAGGCTGAAATCTTAAGAGAAGTGGTTACAACACTGAAGTCCTCCACATGCACCCTTGAACCAATCCCAACTTTAAAAAAAAAAAGGTTTTGAACAGAGTGTCTGAGGAGGTTCTTATAATTTGTTGTCGTTGCAACAAGGTGTATTCCCCTCAGCATTCAAGACTGCTCTTGTGAAGCCGTTTTATTAAAATAGTAGATAATAATAATAGAATTGATCCCTTGATACCAAACAACTACACACCAATGTTCAATCTTCCATTATTTTTAAGTTAAATCTTCGAAAAACTGGTCTACACTCGATTAAATAATTTTATTAACTCAAAAAATAAATTTGAAATGTTTCAATCTGGTTTTCGGGCACTGAGACAGCCCTAGTTAAAGTAGTCAGTGACATCAGGATATATCTAAATGACAATAAATGTTGGCTGTTAGTACTACTTGATCTGAGTGCTGCTTTTGATATTTGTCTGAATGTCACAAAAAAAAACAGCTCAACCAGGATAAAATAGAAATTTTTGTTGTAAGTCCTAAAGCTCAGAGAGAGAAACTTGTGGCAAAATTAAATTCCATTGGTGTGTGAATGTGTTTGTGAATGGGTGAAATCAATCTGTAAGGCACTAAATGAACTGTTAAGGTTGAAAAAGAGCTATTTAAGTGAAGTCCAGTGTGAAGCTAGTGAAGGAACTAGCTCACCTAAACAGAATGCAGCAGTTTTTAAAATTCCACCTCTGCTTTTTCTGCAAGGGACGTTTGCTGTAAAAACAAAAAGGCCTGTATGGTTAAGGTTGCTGCAGTGTTGATACTGAGATAATGAGCAGTGTTGACTGTATACATGGCAAAGTCCAAAGTATGTCCTGCATGTGTGCATGGTGGTGTTAGTGTTTTTCTTTTCCTTTTTCCTTTGCAATCAAACGGTCTCCACTACTCATTTCTGCATTGATGAGTTCAGAAACTACCTCCAAAGCAAACTTTCTCTGTCCTCCTCATCTTCTTCCCCATCCTTGCACTTGTTGATGTTCTCTGGGACCTCCTCTTTCCATATTTTGTTTGCCATGCTAATCTAGCATCCCATCTGCAGTAAACTAGAGTTGGGCTGATTATAATGGTGTTGTAATTAGCTGATTAGCGATGGAGAGAGTTCGCAAAGGATGCTAGCCAGACGAGACGACACTTGATTAGATAATTATAATCATGTGTGTGTTTGAAAACTGAGACGAGTTATAATGCCACCATGAGAATCTATTAACACTCTTAAGATGAAGCCACTATAGCGGTTCAGTGTGTGTATGTGTATGTATGCCTGACAAATGCTCTACTTTCTGTTCCCAGTTCATTTCTGTAATGTATTTTTCTACATAATGTTTTCCCCCCTTTTATACTTTGGGGTAAAGTATCTTTTTCCAAGCCCATTCTCTCGCCCACACAGCTCTTTTGGTTTCTTCTGTCTCATTCTCCGTTTATCACCCAATTGTACAAGCAAACAAAACCCAATCCCTCAACCATTACTTATGTGGCCTAGAACTACGTCAAATCATGATGCATTGACTGCTGCTATACTGCTCAAAGCTGTTCTTCCTGTGTGATTTCTCAGCAGAAATGTGTCAAGATGTTTTTTCTCTCTCTGTTGAGACTGCAACAACAAAACCTGAACCTTCTGTATGGCCGACAGCAAGAAGCTAATATACTCTGCTGGCACAATGACATTGTAAAGATATGTGAGTAATCCTTTTTGTAAAGCTGGTTTCCATAGAATAACAAGGTGTTTAATAAACTAAATATTTCAGATTAATGCCTAAAAATAAGTGCTAGAGTGTAGTTAATGATTCTGCTGCAGATATTTATTTTGGATGAACTGAGTCTCACAAGTCTTGACATTGGCATCCACAAAATGATGGAGAAGTCATTCAAGTTGATAAAAGAAGGTGGAAGAAGAATTTAAAAGTCTGATGTCTGCTCTTGACCTTTCTGCTGAAGAATTCAAGTCTTTATTACAGTTAGTCCATTTTTTTAAACTTGTTTTTGTTATTCTTAGACTTACTCCCATTCCAGCAGCTGTGATGTTGGACAAAACGGTTCACATTGATTTAAAAAAGAATAGACCCTTTTCACAGCAGACATTTTTGATGTTTCCCTGTTCACGTACTTACATACTCACACTTATTTTGAGTGCATAAGTGCGTCCACACTGACAAGTATGGCAAAATGCATTATATTAGGAGTACCCAAATGATGTTCTCATAACGGTCAGAAAGTTGAGTGTTGAACACTGCACCCTCAATGGTCGTCATCTTGGCTATGTATCGGAAGGGGGCGGAGCATCAACGTATGAAACATATGCAATTGTTACGGCTAAAAGTAAAGGCATGTTCATTTTTTTCAGCAGTATTCGTGGTTAATGTGCTTGGCATTCAAGTGCTATATCTTAAGAACACCGCTGCTAGGCAACAGCAACATGGCCACCAAACGTCAACTCCTCTGTGTTCTCTTGACATTTTTTTTTCCAAGAACTGTTGCCTTACTTTCTATTTATATCAGCATTTTCCTTTGACATGTTATAAAATAATATATATTAACTAATCAACTGAAAATGAACTTCCAAGACGTCCATCATTTCTGAAAATGCCAGTAAACACAGCACAACTCCATTAAAAAAATGTCCACTAACAATGTTGTGAATACGTTCATATGGACTCTTCTCTTAAATACGGTAAACACAACCTCATCTGAAGGCAACAAACTTTAGCTGTAGCTGTCTCTAATTGTGCTAATAGTCATGGGGGATTGGGTTCAAGTCTGAGATACCAAACCTCAAGTGAAAGGCGGAGTTGTTGTGAGCTCAACAATCATGCATTTTGCTTTAAAATCACCTGACAAGTTACAAATTACCTGACTTCCTCCCACCTCCAACACATTTAATTATGCTGAAGAGAGAAAATAATTCCCTGTAATGCTATGCTAACAAACTAATTTCTTCTTCATACTTCATTATGAAAGGCTTTCATATACTATAAGGACAATGATCCTTACACTTTTTACTAATGGTTTTCCAGTAGTTTATCTATGTAGAAAATTAAGTTTATTTAGCTGTTGCAGAGAATCTGCTGAATGCCTCAAGTGTCCAGGATACAGTGATTAATATTATAATAAATACTCAAACAAGCAAAAGCTTTTTTGTAAACGGAAGCATTTAGACCCAATTTAAAAGGTTGCACCCTGAGGAAGTGTGTGTTTTATTTTATTTTCAACTTTGTGTAATACATAGTAAAACCTTCTCTCACTCTCTCGCTCTCTGTCTCCTTTTTCTCTGTAGCTGGAATAAATACTGTCAAAATATATGAATACTTTATATTTTAATTTTTAAATCCTCAGTGTTAAAAACATGTTTAGCTCAGCACGGCTGAGAAGAGAGTGGGACTGTTACATTAAAAAGTAAAACGTGTTAGGGAGAGATGTATCCCACAGACACGCCAGTTAAAACCTGTACAACATAAACCCATGAAGAAGTGAAGAGGCTGCCCTCCCATCAGGCTGTACATCATGTGCAATAGTCTCAAGCCTACCAGTTGAAATGTGAGTAATACCCTTCCTGCTGCTTTGTTCTTGGCTCAAAAAATCATCACTTTTCGACTGTACCAAAGACACAGCCATCAAGTTATTTTTCATCAGGAAACAAAAGGAGCTATTGCCTTGAATCAAAGCCTCCCACTCATTCATAATGATGGATTATGGCATCAGATTGATGAGGACGGCTGTCTGAAGGGTATTTAGAGGCATTGCAAACTAAATGGGATCCTGTGAGCAGCTGAGTGTTTTGATTTTGGAACAGACAGTTTATATCCCACTGCAGGCGTCAAGAAACAGCCTGCTCACCCAGATGCATTCTGGCATTACTCAACTGCAAATTTTGACAATTTGATGCCTTCAAATATGTACTAATTAGTGTTTTTGTATGTAGTTGAGGCAACAGTTGGGATGTATGGAGCTGAGAAAATATGCAGATAAAACTCTCTAACTTTCATGTCATATTTTATGTAGTATGAAAGGTGTATTTGTTAAAGTGAGTGTAATGCATATTTGCACCTAATTTTTTTTCCTGAGAATTCACGTACTGTGTGTGCTTGTTTGCATTGCCATCTCTCTGATTGTTATATCTATATTTTGTTTACTTACAGGTTTTCAATTTTTTTAAACAAGCAGAACCGGGTATTAATAATGTTTTGCCACCACAAATGTTTTTGTCTCCAAAATCTTCCTGTTGTGGATCATAAAGACAAGAAATGGGGGAAAAATGCAAATGAACTGCTGAAAAATAATGTGCCAATGTCCTTCTTAATAAGTTTTTTAATGGCTGAATTACTTAGGACTTGAAATGCCTTGTAAATGATATTCTTTGTAATATTAACTGTTTTTATCCTATTTTCAGCTTTTTCTTTATATGCAAAATAAACAGAATTAATTCCCACATTTGTTTTAATTTAGATTTAGATTTCAAGTCTGTTCAAGTTTCACCTTTGTGAGTCATTGGGATGAAAACACATTTTCCACACTCAAATACAGTTTGAACTTGTGTTGTTTCTCTGTGCTTTATTTAGCATATCATGGGTTGTGTTTAATTTCAGCTTAAATATTTTTCCTGATGTATTGTTTTTTCATTTGCTGATGCAATGAACCAGTTTCCCCACAGGGATCATTAGGGATTTATCTTCACTTGTCCACCTCAAACACACACACACACACTGACACAGTATACTGAGAGATGAAAAGCCAATAGCACCCAGAGGGGATTCTTTGATCCCTGTGAAGCTCCCAAAGGATCTGATGTGAAATCGTTTGCACACCATGTTGTCCTGACCTCACCAATTAGGAAGGAAATTGAAAAACTGACCTATCAGTGTGGGGATGGGCGAATGTGACGTTTTTGACTGGGACAATTAACCTCAAGGAGCACCCATGGGGGCAGAGAGAGGACATTGGGACACACCCTGTCATACAGGTTCAGGCTTCGAATGTGCAGTACATACATGTTTACCCATACAGTATACATTATATATATATCATACATACAGCATGTAGGCACACACACACACATACGTACACCACACACATTCCTCAACCTGCTGCAGGGCTTCCAAACTGAACACACAGGCAAAATTAAATTGGCAAAAGTCCCCAAACTTTGAATTTGCAACAAAATACAAAAAATCGACATATTTGTTTGAAATGGAACATGAACGCTCTTTTTCACTACTCATCGTGGGTCTCCTTTCCTCCTGACATCAGCATGCATCTTCTATCCAGAGTGTGTGTACATCTGGTCTAGAGCTGGATTGTGTTTAAAATGCAACCCTGCTTCACCCTTCAGAATCTGACTGCTCCTTTCTTTGCCAAAACACACATACAAATGGAAAACTTCTCCCTTTGGCAGTTTTTCTCCCTGGCAACTCACCCTGCAAGCTTCTTAAATGATGGGCCGCTCTCTTCTGAATGATTGTGACAGTGATAAGTTACACTGAATGCATTTATTCATTGTTTTGCTGCTAAAATGTTGGCCGACAGAAAAAAGATAAGCAAGAAAGATAAAAATGAACATGGTTGCTAAACAGGCCATATTTTGACAGCATCAGTGGAAAATGAACAGAAAAGAGGAATTTAACAATTTAACAATCATCATTTTGAAGAGGCTCATTCATACAGACTTTCACATAAACGAAATGGTTATTTTTAATAGTAATAATCATACATGATCCCTATAGTATGTTATGAACATCACTGGAAAGTCTATATTGTGGCTATTTCCAGACGTATGTGTATTGATGTGTGTTGGTTCTAGTTTATTTATGACAATGAGAAATTATGCCTAAAAACAAAATGCATCAAATGGAATGCTAAGGGTTAAGATTATGAACTTGAGGGTTAGGAACTAAACATACCACTTTATTTTAGAAATTGCATTTTAAGTAGGTATCTAAGTGTAAGGAAAATTATAAGGAAGAATAAGCAGAAGAGGAAGAATAAGCAGATACACATTTTCCTTACAAAATATCAGGAAATGTGTGACTTGAGCTGCAGAGAAAGAAGAAGAGAAGGCTGTGGATGAATGCAGTGATAATAAAAAATGTGTAAGGCAGGCTGCATCCCAAATCTGGCTGGAGCACATGATGTGGTATGTGTGTTAATGTATACATGTGTGAATGTTAAAACTATAATTTACTATTATAAAACTAATAACTATATAATAACTATTTATAAAACTATAAAACCTTTTATAATTCAAGATTCAGTTCTTAAGACTATTTGTTTGAAAAGGGCCAATACATCACAACTACATGCCTGACTGCGGAAACTCACCCTAACCTTATCCCAAAAATGAAGTCACATGAAGACTGAGGACTGGATTCAGTACACACACAAGACCAAAACAGTCAGAGCTACATTCACACAAATAAAGACACACATCACATCTGCTGTGTGAAGTTCAACTGAGAACAAACCCATTTTTAAAAAGTGCTGCTTCTCGTGTTTCTTTTAAACAAGTCAGGCAGACAGACTTAAATATTTATTTGTGGGTTTTGGAGTCAGATGAATTCTGACTGCATAAACAGATTATCCTCTGCAAACCTGCTAATGTCCACATACAGTACACACACACACACACTCACTCACTCACTCACTGATCTATTCACATACACACCTATCTGCATACATGCAGCTATGTAAAATGTGATCCACAATCATACATTGGCATGTTGCACACACTGCAAATGCTCTGCCTCTCCCCTATTCCATCTCTCTCTCTCTGTTACATACGCCTATGTCACTCTGCCAGGCGGCTCCACTGGGTGACAGACAATAAGGCAAACCTAGGCTGTTCTCCCCAAATATTTGACATTGCTCATTTTCTGTGTGTGTGTTTCACAATTCGTCTTCATCACCTATTGTGCTCTGATGTCATTCACCCTCATTTATTGAAACCACCACTTCCCCCACCCACCTTCTTCTCCCTCATCTTCTGTCAATCTACAGTCCGCTTCCCTGACTTTTGCCCCCCCCCGTCTTTCAATGTCTTTGTTTTTTCTCTTCCTCTCTCCCTCTGTCCTCTGCCCCACCATCTTTTTTCTCTTCCCCTCTACTTTTTTCTCTCATCTATCCGTCCCCTTCCACCTGTCTCATTACCTACCTCTACACCTTCCTTCTTACTTCCCATCTCTCTCTTTCCCTTCTCCTTTTATCTCAGTCAGCTGCTCAGCTGTGTGGACTAGCTCGGTGATGTGACACAGTTATTCCCACACTCCTGCTTTCTTTGTCCCAGAGGGCAACAGTGCTACATGACCGCAGCAGAAACCAAAGCCAGGCAGGCGTTGGGGTTGGAGAGCATTTGACCAGAGATTTGCTGGCTTAAATCTGGGAGAAATACAGTTGGACAAACTCTTCTCTCCTCTTCTCCACATGGTATACCATGTGTTTTAGAATAAAGTCAACAGGGTTGTGAGAGAGAAAAAAAGCAGCTGTTTAAGTTAAAGGGCTAAATGTCTGGTGTCTTTTTATGAAAAAACCAGAACTTAGTATTTTTCAGAAGAGAGGATGTTGTAACTCCTTTCTGCACAAGCAGACACAAGTGGTTTCCTTTTTACTGATTTATTTGAAGACTTGCGTTCCTTTAAATCCACCGTGAAATCTAGACAATGACGACAACATAAAAGACATTAACCTAGAATAGAAAGAAACATGCACAGCATGTACAATACCCTGTAGCACAGTAAATTACGTAAAATAAAGAAAACAAATAATACCTCGTTGGCTGCATGCAACAAAGGGAATAATCTTTTACATCCTTGGTTTGACAAACTTTGACAGCACATACGTTCTGGCTGCTTGCTGGCGAGATTCTTACCGCTAGCGAGAGCTGCTCAGAAAAGACCTCTGAACTTGACTTCAAAATAAAAGCCCTATTTAATCAAATTGAATTTCAAATAAACAAATACAATTTACATAAAATTTCTGACTTGATCTTTAGGAATGATAATTTGTCCATATAACTATAACTTATGCAAACTACTGTATTCAATTATTACAGTTACAGATGTGTTTGGCTCAACAGTTTAACCCTCACACCAGACAGGAACATCAATATTGGCCCATTCTGTAAAACCCCAGATCAGGTTAATCTATGATGCAACCCAAACTCTACTGTGTGGTAAATGGACTGCATTTTCACACATGCCCTCAATAGTGGCAAGCTGCCACTGACCATCAGGCTTTCTCAAGGACACTTCGATTGTTAACAAGAGGAGTGGGGGATCGAACTACCAACCCCGGACAACCCACTGTACATGCAGAGACTTACTGCATGACAGTCGTACTACACACCCACCACCCACCTTTACCTTCTACCTTGCTACAGAAAGAACACACTGCTTTCTGCATGAAATCTGAACGTTGGCATTGGGTGCACATTATGAGGTGATTTGGTCCAGTGGTCCAATATGGACATCATTTGTGGCAATACTGGCTAAACAGTCCCTTGTGATACAGCAACAGTCAGAATGAAAATTAAGATAAATGGGCATAACTCAAATGACCTAAATGAATTGGGTATAGACAGAAAACGTATGTAGCATTCTTGCTTGAAAATATTCAAACTTTATGTTGTTTAGTAATTGTATCTATGTTCTATGTTTATTTTTTGGATCTAATGTCTGGAACTAATTTGATCACTTGTAATTTATACTGAAATCAACTAGCTAACTAAATAGTTTTTATACTTGTATTAAGTATTTGGGAAATGGGTTTCTTTACCAGATTTCCAATGCTTCTGAGAAGAGACCCCCCCACACACACAAACACACCCCACCCCTGTTAGCCCCTAAGAGTAACTATAGCTGTGTCCCAATTCAGGGGCTGCAGCGTTCGAAGTACGCGGTCTACCTGGTCTACGAAGGCCGCGTTGTTCGTAGGCCGCACAGACCGCGAAAAGTTGGACTGAAATGGGACGGTCTGGTCAACAGGAGATTCACGTCACCAACTGTTCCCGCCCTCACCGTTGCGTCACGAACTGTCGTTCCTTTCTCCCGCTGTCAACAAACTGGACCAAAAGATGGAGCCAGAAGTCATTTTGTGTTTTTTTTGTTTCATTCTTTACTGGAGGAGATTGAGATATTTCACCGCAGGTGCCGGCATGTGATGTATCTCAGGCTAAGGGACCATGGCCAGGCAAAATAAATGGATTAAGCTGAATTAAGCTGTGTGCTTTCACCCAACAATAATGTTCACATTAGCTAGTTAAAATCATTTGCCGTTTGGCTAATATAACTTTGAAAATATTTCATATTCATTCATATTTCATACTAGTGGTACTAGTATTAAGAAATAACATTTCATAATATACTGTACAGAAGTACAAAGTTGTGGTAGATGTATTTTTACTTGGTACGTCAGTGTGATGTTAGTACTTTTTACTAAAGGATCTGAATACTTCTTGCTTGGGATGCCTCGTTCCACTGTCCATCGCATTGTCCACAGAGTCACTGAGGAGGTGGTGGCCATTCGCCACAAGGTCATCCACCTCCCAAAGACCCCAGAAGACCTAGAGCCAGTGTGTCGCAGATTTGCAGGGCTGGCGAGACACCAGGCCTTCACAAAAGCAGCTGGCGCAATCGACGGCTGCCACGTCCGCATCAAGCCACCGAGCGGCCCTGATGGTCAGTGCTACAGGAACAGGAAACATTTCCCTTTAATAATCCTGCAGGCAGTTTGTGACCATCAGGGCCGCTTTATTGACACATATGTGGGCTGGCCTTGGTCAGTCCACAACTCCAGGGAACTTTATCCTTGCGGACGGCGGGTACCCTTGTCTCCAACACCCACTCCCCCTCATCACACCCTACAAGAGGCCACTACAAGGTGTGGGAGCCCA
>JAVQJD010049160.1:0-13363 GCA_036023655.1 Nannoperca australis
GTGAGAGAGAGAGAGAGAGTGTTTTGTAACTTTTAATATATATATATATATATATTTAACTGAATTGAGAGAGAGAGAGAGAGAGAGAGAGAGAGAGAGAGAGAGAAAGGTCGTGTGTGTTTGTGTAATGCATAAGTCCATTATCTATAAGACATTATTTTGGGTGGAGGTTATCATCAGAGGTTTTCATGCAGCCTGTCTCTCACTGCAAAATGAGTATAGCATCACACATTCCCCGTCATGTTTTGTCTTTTCATTCATATAGTGTGCTGTATCCACATGTAAGTTGTGTCCTTTTGTGTCACATCACAGCTGGGCTCTTTCTGAAGACCTCTGTCAGGGAGCAGCGTGTCTCAGTCTGGCGCAGACAGGGACAGAGGCAGTGAGAGGGATGAAGCGGGATGCGTCCCGGTGGAGGGGCTGAGGCGGTGCAACACACTTTCTCTCTCCTTGAGCGCATCAACGAGCTCTGATCCATAGGTGGAAAGCAGAGAGATCTTCACAGACAGCATCACAGAAATGTAACAATTACGAGAGGAGGGGAGAGCTGAAAAAGAGGGTTTTAAGGAAACCGAAGGCATCAAAGTCTACATTATTAAGGAGGATTTGAGGAGACCGCGTTTATAATCCGACATCAGAGGCGGAATGTGAATCCAAATAACTTATGTTAATTAGAGATTTTAACGAATGTGATGCGATTTGAACGGCTCTGAAGCACCGAGAGAAGAATTTCAGATTGGCCACTTGAATCAAAATATCTGTGGTTTTGGGAGGGGGGGGTGGGGGGGGGGCTGCTCGTGTTCACCGTCGACTTGCCCTCAGAACTGATTTGCAGCCTCTACGGTCATTTGCGCCTAAAGAGGAGTTGGCTATCAGAGGTTGTATCGGACTACTGTGCTTTTGTGCCCATCACACACACTGGAGTTATCATTATTTCGCACTGAGGGGATGACATTGGTGCGTCTGTTTCGCAATGACTGTCGCCCAATTTCCCCGGTCCGACTGAGGTCTGTCAGACTTTGTGGAAAAGGAGATTATTGTTTATTGCCAATGTTCATCGCATCCGCGGCAGTCTGCGGTGCAACTCCATTCAGCGGATCGCAAGAAAACCCCGAGGAGTGACAACTGACATTCACGCGTCGAGCCACGGAAGCTCCGGGTCAACTTCAAAACTAAAGCGCACAACTTTTAAGTCTGGAATATAAGAATAGATGATTCTCAGAGGACAGACGAAGAAATACACCTAGGCCTACAAAATGTTCAAAAGGGGTGAGTAGGTCTCAACTTTAGCATCCAAACGTGATATTTTGCGATGTCCCCTACTGTATCAGTATTATGCAGCCTGGAAGGCGAATTCTGCGTTCGCGTAATGTTTATTAATAGCGCTGGGACTTTTAACGGTTATGAAACAGATGTTAAAATATGACACATTCATAATGCACCGCGTTGCCCCGCAGATGGGTTATTACAGGCGATGCGCCATTTGAAGTGCATCTTAAAATTGCACAACGCGCGCCAAAGGTTTCTGATAATTAAATATTCATCTGTGTAAGGAAACATGGGGACGAGTATGTGTTATTAATACAGCTGATGCCGCACTGCAGTTTATGAGTTGTGCCCGGGTCACAAGGCTATCTCTCCGAGCATTGCACTCTGCTGAAGCATTATTATTTGCTGCGTGTCAGTACATCTAGATGTGATGGATCAAACCGCGGTTCACGAGGTTATTGTCCGCTGGCCACACACTATATGAACGCTCAAGACCTTTATCACCTCATATAAAAGGGAAGAGCTCCTCGAACTTTTAATATCAAAATCCCCCAGATAGATTCACATTAGACGACTTTCATTTGATGATCTTTTGTCCCAAGGAACTGTTTCTTTCTTTCTAGGCTTTACTTGGCCATACAGCTGCATAACCGTATGCACTGGATGTCTGACAACAGTAGGGAGAGTAAAACCTCTAATGAGAATAGATTACAGTAATACATGCTCCCATTGTGCTATCATCAAGAGAGGGAAATAATACAGAAATTAATCTGTAGCCCATTTTGCTGGTGCCCCTGTAGCCCCCTCAGGGACCCCTGGAGGTCCCTAGACCCCACTTTAGGAACCACTGCATTAGACCAAGCCTTGCACACCACTTTGTCATGAATTTGAACTAGCCTGCTATTCTGTTGTGTTATTCTAAACAGTTTATATCAGGCAAAGGTATCTTGAGAAATACTTAAAGCTTTTACACAAGCCTCACAGGCGCACAAACACAGATACATGCTTGGTGCGGGTCACCATACAACACTCTCGGCTTGTGTTGTGTTTTTATTTATTTAGTCTGTCTTGTGAAAAACCATCTGTTTAGAGTGTGTGTTTTTCTGCTGTGTGCCTCTGGGGCAAAGGAAAACAACATGTTTTTCTTGCTGCCATCGGATCGATTATTGCTGTTCCAACAGTTGAGATGAAACACATCATGGTGATGTGTGCTTATAGCTGTAACAGCTTTGAAGGAGGGCCTACTGTCTAAACCTGCATCCTGACAGCTTCTCATAACGGATCTTCTTATCATTTATGAGAAGTGTTGTCTGGATTTGAGAGAACTAGCATGAGTCACAACGTACATTCCAGGAGAGGCTCTGTACTGTTTAATGTCTCTGTAATGTATCAGTTATCATCCACAAATCCTCAAGGAGATGATTTCTCACTGCACACATTCATTTTCCATTTATGTTGAGGGATAAATGGAGAGCTGAAACCAGAACTGAATGACATGAGGATGTTGTACTCCAAACATGCTCTTTCCCTGCTCTGTCCAAGGTGTTTTGTATGTGAATCAGCAGTCTTACCACTGCACAGTGCTGGACAGAAAATCTCTTAATTCAAGACAAACAACTTCAAAGTACAGATTTCACCAGTCTGCCAAAAGTGCTCAGTATGCCAGCATGTCTGAGTCTACAATAGTGAGGCACAGATGCGTCAGTGTTGGCAGGAACAGCACAGAAGTTCTCTGGTAAATTTGAATTTTTTTTTTTTTTGCACCTAAAATAACACATTCTGGGGAGCCTGGCTGATGCATCAGGCACAGCATTTACAGTGACAGATCCACCATTCACAAACCCATAGAGGAAAAGTGTCTTAGCAGACACACTGGCAGCACCTCTCAGGTTGACATCACATTGTGGCTAGCTGTGCCTAATTACCATGTTAAAGGAATGGACATGTAGATTATATGATAGCCTTTTGGTCACACGTTGTCTGACAGTCTCCGTCTGCTGATCTCTTCATCTGTGCCGCATGACTTTGTACAGGTTGATCATTGCTGCGACAAGGTATGGCCATGTCCATACCATCCTCAAATATGTCGAGCTGTGCACAACATTTGTTGTGGTGTGTATTCAGCTGCAGGTGAGACAACATAGTCCTCATATTCCTTTGTTTGAACAGTCTGATGGTGTTTGTGATCCTGTCTGTGTGTGTGTGTGTGTGTGTGTGTATTCTCTATGACTTATACAGTACAACAACTACATGTGTGAGTATGTATGTAGCTATGTAGCCATGCAAGCATACATTTTCGCTCCATCTCGGTCTTTCGGCTTTTCTGTCTACCTCTCTGTCTCTGTCTTTTTCTCATAACCAGATAGCCGTGGAGAGGGCACAAGGGATGATCTGTCGGATCAGCTCTGAGATGTAAAGGACGAGATGTCCACTGAATATACCATGCTGAGACGTGCTGTGATTGCAGCTACATGTTATTTAGGATTATTGGAGGAGGCTCAGCTCAGCTTAGGCCTTTTCTGTTTTATGCCACCTCTTGGTTTGTGCAGTGTTGTACAAATGATGCATGCAGACAAGCGTAGTATGCAACCCACATGCTAGAGGAACGTACATACAGTACACATCCATGTATTTGTGGGGAGGATGCTCTGATGAGTACTCCATATACTCTCATGATGTTGACGCTTTAGCCCATTTACTAAAAATGTATTGCTGACGTGGATGTCATAGATGTTCTCACTCCAACTGGCAGCCTGTGTTTTGTATTCATTTCAAAACAACATGAAAATCAATTTGCGAGGACTTGAAACGTGCTTGAGAATGTCACGCACAACACGAATTCTCCTTTACTTTTCTAATCCCTTACGTCATTGTTGCATGGTGACGCTATTGCAGGCAGAAGCTAAATCCTTTTTGTTGGCGCTTTTAAGTACATGTCAAAGTGCATATGAGATTTGAGATTTCAAAGCAAAACAAATCTGTCCCTCATTGCATCTACGTTCACCACACAGAGACTGTGCGCGCAACCTCTAACAAAAATGTAGGCAACTAAATGTACGTTGTGATGGATTACTTGTCCCGAGCAAGTTGAGTCTTTACAAGTAGGTCTTCTTACTGTGCTGGCATAAACTGCATCTGATGGCTGCGTGGGGTAATTGGTATGCTTTGGCTGCAATGTATCCATCATTTGTAATTAACTGGCTAAAACATGCAAAACCACTGATAAGCAGCTTCAAGCATCAGCCCTACATTCATTACCTCAACCCATATATCTGAACTTTAAACTAATTCATCAACCATAAATCCAAGTTGTTAACCTGAAATAAGACCCTGTAGGGCTCACGAAAGCATAGGGTGTGTCTCATAGGGTCTCATACGCACACATGCACAATACGATATCGTTTGCTTTTTGTAAATGTCAGACTTGCAAGATAAGACTAATTGGGAACTGCATTTGCATCGACTTCATTTAACGTGATAGGCATTTTAAAATGGAATTCAGCTCAGAGACAACAAAGGGAGTTGTAAGAACACACTACAGATCATGCGAGCTCTATGTTTGTGCACTCTGGCGTACACATCAGCCATCGCATGAATACAAATTAATTGTAAATTTAAACATTCCATCATAAACATATCAACTAAAACAAAAAAAAAACAGCAGTCTGTTCCATCTCCAGTGATTGATAATTACAATTACTTGTAGCGATTATGAAATCCTGTATCATTTAGTAATCATATTTTGTAAATCAACCGCAATTATGAGCACTGACTTTAAAGTTGAACATTGATCATGTTGTTTTCAGTAGCAGCAGACATGGTTGGAGGATTTGCCATTAATGAGTTCAGCACAATGAATGCAGCACAAGGGAAACACCTGTGGCCTCTGCTCTTCACCTTTCCAGCTCTGCTCACTTCTGCGGGCAGAATCTCATGGACGTGTGTCAGTGGCGTCAGAGCGGCCTCCACAGCTCCAATTCTGCTCTCCAAAATATCCAATAATTGCAGAATGTCAAGGGGAAGAGGATTTTTAACTTGTAGACATAAAGTGCCATGTTGACGATTATAAAACAAAATTTTAAAGTCATAAAAAGAAACGGTCTCTCTTTGTTAAAGGACGAACAGTGGCTTTTCCTGAGCAGGAAGACACAGGCAGCGCCTCGAAGCAAACACCATACAAGTGATTTGATATGACGACATGAATTTGCACTAGAGCAATAAATGCCCATCTGTCGCTGTAATATGTTGCAAACTTTCAGCCATCGTCAAGGCAGTGAGAGAGTTCTATTTAAAGAGAATAGATTCCCAGCTCATATTATCATCTTCCTAATCCTCTCACAGTGTCACAGCCTTCTGCTATCACTCGTTGTCAACTCGGCATTGTTGTACTTTTCAGCGCGGCTTGTGTTTCCGTGCGGTTGAGAGGCAGTGTGGACTGATGACTGAGGGTTTGGAGGAGAAGAGGTTTGAAGTTTGAAGTGAAGAGGATAATGTAGAGAGGAGCAAAAATATAAACCTCAAACTGATCCCCCCTAAATCTTTCTAAGCCGCCTGAAAAATAGAAAGTAAATCTGAGAAGAGGACAACATTTCTACTCCTGTCTGACACTTGTTTAAGAATGTAAATTTTAAGACCTTCTACATTTGTTCAATTTAAAATGGTAGAATCTGCAAATCAAGACATCGAGTAGATACTGGAAAATGAAACGACCTCTGATGTAAGGCAGCCAGAAACTTTAACAAATTGACCCATTGGTAGTCTGTAGATTCAGCCCAGAAAACACAGCGTCAAGGGTAATTGACACAGGAACATTACCAATTATTGGATAGCTGAGTCACATTTATTATACCACCACACAATGTACTGCTGGCTCTGTCAGTGCATTCCAAATATCTTATTTAGCCAAAGGAGATTGTTCAAATCCAAAAGCCATTTATTTAGTGGCCAATACTCAGGAAGGTTTCCATGGAAGCCTCTGGCTCTGTTTCGCCACCTGACGCCTAACAGAACATGACAAATAATTAACAAGTGTGTGTGTGTGTGTGGTTGTGAAGAAGACAGCACTGAGTGGTGTGCATGTCACTTTTTTGCCATGAACTTTTGTTTTTTTTCCAGGAGCCATTTTCACACTTCCCTGTCAACCATTTCATACTGAATTAGGGCATGAGGGCTCTGAGTTCAGAAGTGGATGCGGTGCTCTTATGCAGCCGAGGACTCTCTTATTAATGCAGTCTGAAGAGACATCTGAATGATTAAATCCACAGGACATTCTGACTTGGAAGAGGAATTGGAGGTGAAAATTACAGATCATGTATGGTAAAATCTGTCTGACTCCATTTGCCCTTTAAAAGAATCCACCTGATTCTTGTGCAAACTCCATCTCCTCAGTCTTTGTTGTGGAAATGAGATGCAAGGATGGTCATTAGTGGATGATAATGAGGTGAAAGAGACAAACAACCTAAGCCCTGTTGGTTTTTCTAATATTAATAATTAATTTCTGATTAAGTGGCTAATTGGAGTTTAAAGGTCAATGTCAATGAGAATGCCATGGATCTTAAGAGACAGGAGGGAGATGAGGGAGGGGCAGAGGGAGACTGTTGACAGTAATCCCAGGTGCTCTCCTGTTACCCTGACAGCTCTCCCCCTTCCTGAGCCATCCTCCCCAGGCGACATTGCCTTTGTGTGCTGAGGACAGCAATTCAGCTACACCAGCACCTGGGCATCTGCCCTTTTGGCATTGAGAGTTAGCAACTCCCCAAGATGGAGTGGCATACCATAGCATGATAGAGCAGTGGTGACAAAAAGGGGAGAAGTTGTGTACATTTTATGCTCCTTATTATCAAGTTAAGAAAAGGTGTGTCATTTGGTTCGTATGCGAGCTCACAAACACAGGCATTTATTGAGTGTGTACACACTGGCATGCACACTGCCCTGTGTGACATTACGTCTGAAGTGATCTGACTCCCGGCATTGATTCATCTTGTTTGTAATGCCTCAGATTTATCTCACACTCCATCCTTGTCACAGTCAGAACTCATTTATTTCAAGATGTTTGACGTGAAAACATTTGCTAATTCACTCTCTGGACTACGCAGGTTTAAAAATGCGTCCAAATGAAAGTTTCTGCTCTGGCTGCTGAGTGAAATTAAAACACTCAGTGGGGAATGTAATGGGGAAAAGGAAACAACACTCATTTTCCAAAGCTTCTGTCTCTGGCTCCTGCTCCACAGCTCCACGAGAGCCAGGCCTCCTCGTCCCTGGCTTTAATGAGACAGGCTACTGTCACAGTCACATCTGAACTTAGTGCTTGTAATATCTGTCGGGTCTGTGTTCTGACAAATGTTATCTGTGCTCATATGTCTGTCACGGCTCAAACTGAGTTTTAGGAACAGCCAGGGCTCAGGTAATTGCTGCAGCCTGTTAGGATTAATTCTGCCCTGCGATGTTAATGCACGCTGTGGCCTGTGATATTGCAACTGCAGAATCACTTAAAACTCACTCTAACCTACTGCAGGGTGATTGGGCTAATTGTGGCGTGCCATTGCAATCTTGTTGAGCTTGGATACAGATCCTCCACTGAAACAATGTTCACTTGGAATTTTCCTTGCATTTAATTTTAGAGGGATTGCTGTGTATTCAACGATTTATTGAAAGCAGCATGATTTTGTTGTATTAAATGTATCAAGAGTAAATCAGTGAGTTGCAGGCCGGAACCAGATCTTGTCTCATATAATGGCTAGAGGAGAACAAGAGGATTTACTCTAGAATCCAAAAGATAGTTTAAGAAAAGAATGGATGGGTATTATTTAAAAGGCAGGACTGAGACACAGATGGAGTTGTAGTAATTACAGCATATAGGCCAAGGTCCTTTTCAAACTCACACATCTTTTTATATGCAAATCCTTCACAATTGTCTCAGAAATTGGTCTTAAATTCCGTCACTTACAGCAGCAGTTTGACCTTATTAAGATTCGTACAGTGGGGATAAGAATGGAGTGGAATTACCAGTTTCAATTTACCCTCTATTTTTTTTTCACATCTGCCTAAATCAGAGTCAAAAATGTCTTGCAATGTGTTTGCAGCTTACCTTCATCAAATTGAAATCTATTTCTGGCATGGAAAGGATCACTCTCACACTCTCTCCTTGTGTATCTCACTGCTCCGAATGAGAGTGAAGTCCTTGACATTTGTCTGTTTTCCTTCCCTAACAAGCGTTGCTCTTCAGCATTGGCCCTTGCTCACAGGAGCTATTCACGCCATTAGGACCTTGCATCATAAACACTGGGCATCAAACTCACAATAGAGGTGCAAGGTGCTGTTTTGTGTGCCAGAGATAAGCATGTTAATTATTCCAGTACTTGCTAAAGAGTACAGAGCCCTTGCAGGACTCCAATGACCCGCTGATGTGGATTGTGGCACATGGTAAAGACTGTTTAAAGTATATGGGTATTGGGCTGCATCACAACCCTAGCCTCCTTAACTGATGTTGCAATGCCTTATTCTTTTTATTTGGCAAGAGGTGTGGCCGGAGAGACCCTGCTTTAGGATGTAAGAGTAGAGACAGTAGTGAAGAGCAGTGACACTGGTAGCTGGCTGTTTTATATTTCAATCACCTTGATCCTGCAGGGTTTCAGTCGTGAAGCGCTCGCCTGTACGCGGTAAAATCCAGGTGCCTTTCTGTTTAAGATGAAACTGCTTGGAAAGTAACTACTCTCAGAACATTTTGTCATCTTGTTTTTGGACGTCATTTTGGAACGACAAAGGGACAGATGTCACACCAGTGTGGTCCAAAGGTGGAGTAAGGCCAGTTTGTTTGAAACACAATCAGATATGGATTTTCTTCCCTCGGCAGTGCAGGAGCATTTTTTGTTGTTGTTGTTGTTGTTGGGATTTTAATGGTGAGCAAAAGGGGAAAGCTCAAAGCTGTTTTTATTCTGAAGAGAGGTTTCCACCCATCTGCTGGGGTTGGCAAGGGACCTTGAAGAGGGAGCTGCATCCTGCCTCGCCTGTAGTCAAAAAAAGAGAAAAGAAGCAGGAAAAAAATAAACCCCGTCAGGCTAATAGATAGTTACTACCATGTATGCTGTGCCTCGTTCTGCTTCTCCCAGTCAAGCCTCAATCACACACTGCTCAGTTCCCATGGGAGGCCGGGGGACACAGAGATGCCAGAGTCTGACAGTGAACCCTGCCGTGGCTCTGCCCCAACACCCCACTATGAGACCACCGTCTGAGCCATGTGTGCACCTAACGGCTCCAACTCTTACAAAAACTACAAGTCTATTTATTCCCCAAATGGCCGGGAACAGCCTATAGTTTGCCCTCAGCAATCACGTTAATACGTCCCCAGCCCCAATGCAGAGACCTGCCTGACGTTAAAGTGTTGTTTGGAAATGGAATGTAATCTAGAGGGTAAATATAGCAGATGTCATCCGCTGCCAGTTTTCCAGTGAAACAATAAACAGAACATGTTGGCGTAATATAGACTTGTTATATAGCCGAGCTGGGGTTACATAAGATTTATGAACTGCCATGGCGATAACAATTCTATGTAGGGGGGATTGATAGTGTTTGGTGCTAAAACTCCTCTGGCTGGGACATTAACTCAGCAGATTTGTCCCTGTCTTCACAAGCACAGCCTTGTCAATTATTTAAAAGAGCAAAACAACAGCCCAGAAAAGACAGCACTTTGTGTGTGGAGCTCATTTACACATCTCTATTCCCAGAAGTGTGCTCACGCGTTTGGGCCATAATAAGAGCTAGTCTTTCATCCCTATGTGTCTGTGTGCTAATTCACACCCTTGCCAACGTGAGTTCCCTCATCCCTCAAAGACGAGGGCATCAAGGGAAAACAAAGTAGCACTGAGGAGAAGGTAACAAAAACAGTATTATTAAAGACTTGTTTAGTTGCTCACTTCATAGGAGCAGAAGGAGGCAGAAGACGTCATTATTGTAACAGAGAGCTATAGGGCCAAAGAGAGATGGAGAGAGCGCAAAGACAGGCATTAGGCTCTGTCAGGGCTCTAATGGAAGAAGCAGGTTTTTTGTGTCACGGCTGCTCTCTCCACTGATGGATGGGGAGGTTAACAGTCGCTGTGAGTTAGGTAGCCGAGTGCACAACATTCTCTGGAGTCCCTTTTCAGACAGAGCCCTCCTGTAGCTGTTGATCAGTCAGTCAACCAATCTGACGCTTTTAAATTTTAACCTAGCTTCCCTACATTGTGATATCAAACTAAAACCTAACCATGATCTCCCAGTAGCATGCTTTGACATGTTTTATGTGGCTATATTTGGCAGGCTGCGTTGTTTACTCTGCTTACATCCCTTTACATATTCGTTTCGCACTCTCTGGGGAAAGTAAGACGTTCTGTTTGAGAGACCACAATTTATGCCAAAGAGGTATAAGGTAGATGTCTGCATGCATGCAAACTGGATTTCTTTCTGAACAGATTCATAGATGTGAGAGGGAGAGCCCGTGTCGCCCTGGTCAAAAGGAAGTTAATAGATTCAATGATGTTGTCAACAGTGGGAAAAAAGGCAAGTACAAAGAGTTGTTGAAATGGAGAAGGGGAAAAAGGAGGGAGTACAAGGAAGGGTGGGAAGGGAGGGTAAAGAAGATAAAGTGGGCTGTAATGATATCTGGGGGAATATATGTGTGCCTGAAATGGTGTCATTGACATGAAAATCCCACTGACCCCTAAGACTGATGCCCATTTTTATGGACCAGTGTTGATGATGCAGTTCTTTTCAAGGAACAAGCACATTTATTATGAGAAAGCACATCATGCAAACATGCTTGTTAACGATGAGACTAGACGACATGGTGAGAGCAGAAGATTGGTGGAAATGCGGCTGCAGGAAAGGCCTATACTTTCCAGCTGTTTGCCAACTTTGTAGTGACTGATTGTTTGAGAGTAAAATGATATAGGGTTAGCCACCTCAGGAGACCCCATCTAATTTGTGTCTGTCTTGCAAGCACTGCACCAGCAGCCACAGTCTAAGACTGTACAGTCTTAAGACAGAGCATCTCAAAATGCTTTAGAAATGGAACACCTGGGAAACAAATCCATTTAATGGTTTGATCTAGTGGCTGAAAAGATTATTGTATTCACAATTATTTCTTTGCAAAAAGTACAAGATGGTGCTTGAAGCACTTGTGTTGCAACAAGATTGCTTTAAAAGTGTGCAATTTACATTAGTGATATCTCTTTCTAGGTGGTCAAAATATTCCTCCGAGAAAGATAAATACAGATTGGAAGAAAGAAAAACAAAAATGATCAGTTAATATGGAGGAGCTGAAAAAATAACTCCCCTTCCATAAAAGGAGAGCTTTTCAGCGAGCTGTGTTTTTTTTTTTCAGATTTCACACCTTGTTTATGATGTAAATCCTCGTCCCAAACTCTCCCCGCAGTACAAGCTTCATGATGTGGCAGTGAGAAGAAGGCGCGCGCACAGCCCAATCTGTCAGGGGCCCTCACAGCAGGCCCCGCCGCACACATACTGCACTGGTTTGCAACTGTCTGTTAGAAGCATACATTTAGCCAGTTTCTCATCTCTGCACGGAGTACCTCGGCTTATGAAACCGTGCGATGATGGCACTATTATCCTGCTGATCGGAATAGCTCTTGGCGCTGTGTGGGAGCAGCTGAGGCGATCTGGTCGCAGGTGTGCACATCCGCGCGTGCACACACACACACACACACACACACACACACACACACGCACACCCACATAGACACACTGTCTCTCTCTCTCTGTTGGAGATTCACACCATTGTTGTTACATCTGTGTATGTATGAGCCCTCTTCAGTTCTCTGCCTCCCACCTAGCAGGTGCAAGCACTTCTATAGAACTAAAAGGCTTCAGCTTTCTCTCTCCATACATTACTCATCTACTCATCGTGGCCCACGTAGACCTCCTGAAGAATGTGATATTATGATCACATATGTGAGAAACAAAACAGTTTGTACTATAAAGTTCTTTTTTGTTTCTGTTGACACCAGCATGTTGTGTTAAATAATGAGTTTCAACTGTAAAAGAAGAACTTTCAGTGAAATATTGTTCTTCTTCACGTGTTGACTCATTGTGCTGTTTGTGCTGTCGGTTTGCAGGTTGTTGTACACCCAACAGCTGCGCTTTAACACGTTCAACGTTTTGACCTGTAATGTGTGTTGCATCAATGTATCTTGACAATACAACACAAACGTCATCTTTTAAGTGGAAAATGTGCTGACTTAGGTAAAATGTCCCCTCAGCGTTCTGCCATGTCACAGTGCTTCATGCCACAGTATGCATGCTTGCAGAAAACCTGTGTCGGAATAGATCCTTGATTTTGTGTGATCTAGTCTAGAAGGTGTAACAAATACTTCAATGCCCAAAGAAAACAAGCTGAAGTTGACACGGCAGGGAAATGAGAGACGTGGCAGATGTCAAAATATATAGAAAGATAGCTCTTAAAACCAAATAAAACTAGCAAAATAGGTCTGTGTGTTAGAGATAATTAAGCAAGACTTACAGTATACAGAAGAGTTTATGTCTTGAATATTGTAAGGGACTCGAAATGCACATGTAGAAGGCAGTTTCATTTAATTTAAAACAAGTAATGCTAGAAATCATCAAAAATGTTTTTTCTTCTTTCAAGAGCAGTTTTCACTCTCAAAAGTAAATTGGCGTTGTCAGACCTACCAATTAGAATTTAACTTTAAAAATAAACCCAACAAGCTTTAATTTGTCAGACTAATTTCAAAGATCATATTACAGTAAATCTAATTGTTTGCAGCATTTGTTATTATTAAATGATGGACTTCTTCCATCCCTATTTGTGCAAAGTAGTCTCCTGTCTGGAGAAGCAACAAGTATGCAACATCTGTCTGGGTTGGTGCTGATTCACAGCCAGGTCTGCTCCCTCGCCCTGCAGTCAAGCTCGGTCCTGCTGAGTGTATTCCAGTTCTCTCTCTTCTTTGGCTTATGATTAAGCTAATTAATTAAGGTCAGACGAAGGTCAGACTTTTTAATGATCATATGTGAAACACACTGCAAACACACGCATGCACATGCAAATTGCGTCCCACGATGAAATTTGTCCTCTGCTTTTAAC
>JAVQJD010049161.1:0-12952 GCA_036023655.1 Nannoperca australis
GAGAGTGCAATACTTGTCATCTCTTCATTATGTCTAGGCTTCATGCACACACTTTCTTTTTTTTTTCATTCTTTTTAAGTAGTGTGTGTGTGTGTGTGTGTGTGTGTGTGTGTGTTTGTGTGTGAGTGAGTGTTGTTTACTTTACCAATTTGAGTTGTATACCGTAAGGGTTAGGGAATACATTATGACAATGAAGGTCCTTTCAAGTGTACAAGTACAGGGTTGTGTGTGTGTGTGTGTGTGTGTGTGTGTGTGTGTGATTAAAGTGAGGGTCAGTTCATTCTCTCAAAAGCCCTGAGGAAGGAAGTGCTTTGACTCCACCTTTGGCCAGGCCACACAGATGTAAAATTACCCCAGAAATGTGTCATTAAAATGTCAGCATGGCTGACTCGTGGTCAGACGCTCAATAAAGGTCCATTTGTCTCTCCGCAGCCGAAGCTTTCAGTTCACCACTGTCCCTGAGTGTTTTAATTTCCTGTCTCAATGGGAAATTGCCTTCCTAGTTTTTCCACATTTAAAAGCAGAAATATTCTCTGCTCCTGTCTGCAGTCTTCATTTAGTGGAATTTATTGTCAGTAAATACACTTACAGTCAGAGGTAGAGGGCTCCGCCGTTCTTTACAACCATCTTTAATCAACATGGACTGAAGTGATGAGGCTGTTAAATAAAATTCCCAAAGTGTGAAGAAGCATTTTATATCCATTCACTCCATCAGCCTTCACTGTTGAACTTTGAATGGATATAAAATGCGAAGAGCACTTGAAGGCAGAAACAAGAAATTATCCATATTCCAAAACATTACTGCCCTCTAAAATCAAGGCTCAGTTTTGTGCTGCGCTGTATGTCTTGGGTAAATGACTTATGTGAGGGGGTGAGGCTAAATAAGGATAATAAATTAGATTAAATCTTGTCTTTTTGTGGCCAGTTGAAATCGTAAAAACACCCACTTAGTCTCAGGAATATTATTTTGTAGTGACAGTACTACCAGCTGACAGTACAGTAGCCCATAGTGGACATCAGCAGGTGCCTAAACTTCCACCAGACGGCACATATCTGGCCACATATACATTAGAGCATAATGTACAATAAGGCAGCAAGGGATATAGACCACACTGTGCTGCCTTGGAGGGCTTTTTCAACTCAAAAGATTAGTCCACTGATGTGTGACATTATCAATTTTCAGCTCAAATAAGGGATTTAGCTCAAATAAGTATTCCATTGCCTGGTCAAACAGAAGCGCATAACAGTTGCCTCTAACTACGTCTGATGCAAGTGTTTTGTGTGAATCTATGGATTTAATATGGATTCCTAATGTGAGTCAGATGAATGTGAGCTAGTGTTAAAGCTGCAGAGTGAAGCTGCAATGTAATAAAGTAGTATTGAGTATGTTATTATTTCAGAATTTGAGGCTAAGGTCACCTGTTCTGCAGCTCAACACAATTCCGATGAACAAGAAAACTAATAATAGGAACCACAAATGTTTATCATTTTCAACAGTGGTGAGAAATGAATAGGGTCTGGACATTATGTAAGTGACGACAGCACTTTGCTGGTGCATAGTTTATTTCCAAATGAAAATGCCAATCTTTCAGGTAGAATATTTTCCCTCTCATAGTGTGACAGGACTTCAAATGGCTGTGATGTGAATAAGGCTGCAGTGAAGATGCGGGCTAAATATCACATTCATCAGAGGCAGGTCGATCGGTGTGACCTTGTGTAGATCATTTTTCCTAACTTGTCTTGGAGGAAACACATTTCTCATGACTGTGACAACGAAGGAGCATGCTTTTAGGAGGAAACAGTGGATGGGTTTATATTAAATATATTAGATAGATATTAGATTAAATTGTTTTCCCCCTGTTCTTGTCAGCCATTCCATCTAATTCATGTTCATGTCTATTTCATTTTTGGTCAGGATAATTGCAGTTGTCAATTTTTCATCCAAATGTAGAGCAAATTTTAAACAAATTTCTTGAAAATCAGGGACAGAAAAGGCTAATCAGTTTGCATTTCTATCTGCTGGTGGAAGAGTTCTAATCATGTACTTTAAAAAGTACCAATACCACATATATTATATATAATATATATATAATATATACAATTATTCCATTACTAGTAAAAGTATTCAAACCCTTACTCAAGTAGAAGTACAGTCAAGTACGTTAAAAATATAATGTAAAAGTAAAAGTAATCAATATGCAATAGTTCCACAGATTGTATATTGATTAGAGATACTAGCTTATTAGATTGTATTATATTGATCTGGTTTTGTACTGTAGCAGGTGGAGGTGGAGCTAGGTTTAGCTACCTTATATGCATTTAGGTTGTTTAGTCCAGGGGTTCCCAACATAGGGGTTGGCCCCCTTGAAAGGGTCACAAGATGTTTCTGAGGGGGCGTGAAATGATTAATGACAAATTTGTATTCACTTTTATTCAGTCATTTTTGAGGTGTCTCTCTTTTGTGAAATTGTTAATTGTTAAATTGTTGTTTAAACTGAAAAGTTTAAAATCTTGTAACTACAACTCTCAAGAAAATGTAGAATAATAAAAAGTACAATATTTCCCCCTGAATTGCAGTGGAGCTGAGATTTAAAGTAACATAACAATAAATGGTCCAGTGAAGCGGGCCTACAATAACTGAACATTTTACTTAAGTACAGTGTATGAGTTACATTTTGCAACTGCAGCCATCTGATGTATGTTCATGTGTATTTTATTTTTTGTCAGGATAATTACAGTAATCTTTCCATCCAGAAAATCAGTAAAAGAAAATGCAAATCAGTTTGCATTTCCATCAAGTACTTTAGTTATTAAGACACTTTTCCACCTCAATGAAGCATGAAAACAGTTTGAATTACCACTCTTTTATTAATGTAGAACAGGTGGATGACAACTCACTTATTGTGTAGTATACCAGTATAACATGTGACACTAGAAACAGATAACATCAGTATGAGAATGTGTGAATAAAAAGTAGTATGGTTTTAAACAGTGACATGATAATATGATGAAGTATAGAGCAGGAGATATTGAATAAGTACCTAAAGCTGGAAAATGGTGATGTGAAAATGTAAGAATGAATAACTTTGTTGTCACCAAACCAACCATAATTGAATTTCACTGCTCGTGAAGTACTTACTAATTAAATCCTGGCTTTATCTTGTCTAACACCGTGAAACAAAAACTGAAAGAGCAACAAAAAAAGCCACATACACATATATAATGGTAATTGCCCAACCAACTAACCACAGCATTTCAGAGAATAATAATTCACACAATCAATTATGCGGCCATTCACACAAAGACGGACATGGTCTGCTTCAAACAACCTTCACTCAACATATTTTCATTTATAATACACTCACATTAAGGAGGTGCCAGTATAATTAAATTATCATTAAGACAATTACTTCAAGTTGTGGTTTTAGTATGAGCAGCTATTCTCCATAGCAAAATTTGTCTCATTTAATCCTTTGTTCAACATAATTAATTCAATATGAACATAGGAACCTATCCCTTCCTTGTGTTCCACCTTCATCCTCATCTACCTTCATTTTCCTGAGATCTACTCTTACCCTTTCAAGTAAAGAAATGGCTTTTGAAAAGTCTACCTTTTAAATGTTTTAACAGATGCTGCCAAGATCTATTCTGCTGTGTCTTCCCCACCCCATGAGATTTGCCTCCCTTGTCCTTGGCTGGTAAACACAATCTTCACGCTTGTCCCTTTACCTGCTATTTTAGAGCGCACCGGCTCACTACCTCCCGGGAGATGTGGTAGAATTTATTGCTGGGGAGGTCAGAGAGCCTGTTGTCCTGTTCGGGATTCGTTGCCATGCACGGCTATGATACCTCATGCACAGAATGGGAGACTGCAGAACAGGACTCATCTGAACTTATTCAAATGAGAACGTGTCTTTGAAGCATGGCATGGGGTGAGCTTTGTTATGGGTCCTGGTGGATTTGCTGTTGACAGTCTCTCAGGTTTTCTAATGAGGGGAGCCTTGGCATGTGCCTTAGGGCTTGTTCACAATCACTTGGTGTGCCTCTCTGATCACTCCCTCCGCTTCTTTATCTCCCCTTTTAAATATGGCCTTGAAGTCCACTTGAGGATTTTGAAAGGCAAACACAGAACAAGACCGTATACATTAGGTATCGGTTCAGGGGTACCACAGGAGTGCCATTTTGTCCACTGAATCATTAATAGCAGTCCAAGGTTTTTCTTACTGGAGGTTTTGAAAGTGACTGATAGTGGGTCCACTCTGACTGCAACAATGGATTCAGAAAACTCTTACATGCCTCTGTCATCTATCACATGATTACCACTGCAGGACTGGGATATTAATATTAGTACTTGATAATGTACTGCAGGAAGAGATGATAACAATGATTAACATTCAGTTAACTATACTACTAAGTATAATAATGAGCATGCCTGTGGCATCCTTCTTTAAAGAATAGTCCAACATTTTGTAGAAAAGTTACAGGTATATGCTTTCTTTCCAAGAGTGAGATAAGAAGATCGGCACCACTTTCATGTTTGTCCATTAAATATGAAGCTACAGCCAGGAGGCAGTTAGCTTAGCTTTGAATAGAGACGTGAAACAGGGTAAAACATCAAGTCTGTCTCTGTTGAAAGGTAAAAACAAATCTGGCTACCAGCACATTTAAAGCTCACTCATCAACACGTCAAATCTTGTTTTAGTAATCCTTTAAAAATCTGAAGTGTATGAATGACAACTTGTGGTTTTGTGGGAGGTTATGTCAGCAAATATGCAAATATGAAGCTATTGCCAGTAGCGGGTTTGCTTAGCATAGCACAAAGACTGGAAACGGGGAAACTGCTAGCCTAAAAATACCCCATCTATCCCACCAAAATATTCCTCTTCAACTATGTGGTCACGTTTACACTTTGGTTATTGTATGGCTTGAACAAACGAGATACACCCTGTTGATGGTGAGCTTTAGTGGTGCTAGTAGGTACTAGTCAGACTTTATGCTAAAATAAGATAACAGTGATCTTCTCATCTAATACTTCACAAGAAAGCGAAATGTCAACTATTCTTTTAATGGTTGTAATTCATCTCATACAGTCACTTTGCCCTAACTAACTGACAAAGCCAATCAGATCAGAAATTATCTAAAAGACATTCTAAACTAACTAAAACCTAACAAAAAAAAAAATACCTGCAAAAAGTAAAAAAAATTTTAATCCTATAAGGTAAACACCTTTGGGTGAGATTATGTGAAAATTGTGAGGTATGCAGCATAATGCTTTATAACCCCAGGGCACTTGTGAATATGACTGAAACGTACCACTTATTTGATATGCATTTAAAAAATCCAGTTTCCACACAGAACCAGAACTACAAAAGCACAGTGTAAAGCAAAAGTTGAATTAGAGCCGTTGCTGTATACACATACGCTGCTAATTACACAAATTATATTATTGGCCGAGTTTTATGTTTTAGAGATGTTGGATGAAGACTGTCAGACCATGGCTGTCTTGATATACACTGATAAAGTTAGACTGAATATATCTCTTCATGGAAAAAAGTGCTTTTTATTTGTGTTTAACAGAAACTTTGAGGTTAGTTAAAGGTTTTGTTTTCCATTTAAAACAAAAGCTTACTTTATAACATATCAGGTGGCTGATTTACTGAGAGAGAAATTGTTTGAGCAATTGTTTCCTCGAAAATACCAAATACCTTTTGTGTTTGCAAGACTTGTATCTGTTGTTTTGCTGCTGATGCCCCCAGAATACGATGAGAATGTCAAGGTGACAATAACCTGTTTTTCACATCTACCTCACTTTATGGCTTCTCTTGGCAGGAATTTATATTTAGTTTGGAATCGTTCTAAAGGTTTTTTGATAAAGGCGTATAAATAACTGCAAGATCTGCTTTTCAGTTGCCTGATTAGAGCCTTGCTCTTACATGACTGAACTTGAAGGCCTTGACAGAGCTTGAACAGCAGAAATTAAAGTTCCAGAGCAGATATGTGGCACTCACATAAACACATGTAGTTGTCAATTGTTATGATTGTTATTTCTGCTGTCTGGCTCCGTACAGTAGTTAATCAGCCCCTTCATCTCTTCTACTGAGAATACAGTAACATCAGGCCGCTGGGGTTGCTAATTAACTGAATCACAAAAATAACTTGCGTGTTACATCCATACACAAAGTTTACAAAGAATGGATGGGATGGTGATAGAGTGGTTGGAGTCAATAAGTAAGCTCATTCTCTTGGGTTTCCCAGCCAGTCAGTGTATTGAGCAGATCTCCCAGGTTCCTTTCTGAAGACTGCGTGGAGCTGAGAGCCAGCATCGCGCTTTAAAGTGATTGCCACTCAATCCCTGTTTATGCTGACCGAGCACTCTGGCTGCATGTTTAATGCACTGCTTTGGGTTGTTGATTCATATAGGAATAGTAAAAATGAAGTGTACATGTAGCAATAACCCATCTTTCATGTAGAGACGCTCCCTACTGTATTCCGCAGCAAATGTGAAGAGGAATCAATCTTTGAAGTATATTTTATGGATGATTTGAAATGTGGTACAGGGAGAGGCATACTGTACATCAGTGTATTTGTGTGGGGATTTCTTCCCTTTATTTTATATTATTTTGGGGAAGGGGGTTAGGCAGTTTAAATCTTCCTATATACTTTTTGGAGGCATTTTTAGATCAGCTCTGGTCATCAGCATTACAATTTAACATTGGTCCTGATTCCCATTAGAGAATGTCATTCGAATTAAAGCTTGAAAAGCCTCCATTCAGCTGATTTACCTGATTTGATCCAGAGAAACCACTGCTGCAGATGGCCAATCACTATTGTGACTTTGACTGTGACAACTCCCAGTCTTTGAAATGCATTCAATTAAAGCCATTTAAACTAAATTGCATTTATTTGTAGAGCGTCATGAGGAACATTATTCTTGTTCTACTTGCAAACAAAATTATGATAATTGAGTAATACAAAACATTTAATCAATTTTCAAATGTACTTTCTTGGTGTGACTCAGTAAGCCACCAGCCCTTAAAATTAAACACTCCAGGCTCTGTGTGCTACTGACATTTAGGGTTTTTTTCAGCCTCTCTTTATCACTAATTGCAAATAGCCAAAATTACCTCTTGAAAAGGTGACATTACAATACAAAAAATGTAATATCATAGAGAAATACAGTTTGTATTCTGTAGACGGTAGGATATGGTAGAAAAGCGATAGTGATCTCACCACTGCCAACATAATAAGCCTGCAAATATTACACCTGACATTTTATTTTTAAAAAGCCAAGAAAAACTTCTTGTTGCAGAACGTAAATTATTAACATATTTTTTTTACCTCCAAAAGCACCCACACATGCTCAACAAAGAGCTCTGAAATTGTTGTCTCTCTCTCTGGAGGTCTGACTCTATCCAAAAAGTAAGCTGCATAGCGTTAAAGGATCCAGCACACCTGCAAACTTTATAGAGTAAAACACTGACTTCAAACTAAACATCTGTATGTTGGGATCTTCTAACAGGAAATAGTTTTTCCTGTTTTTCTTATACGTTTCTTTTTAGGTAGCTAGTGGCTCTGGTATAGGCAATGATGGCCAGTCCACTGCTTTGGTCCAGACTAAAATATCTCAACAAATATTAGGTGGATTGCCATGACACGGATGAATTCAAGTGACTTTGGTGATGCCCTAACTTTTCCTCTAGCAACACCAGCAGGTTGCCTTCTTTACTATTAGTTGTGTAGTGTGTATTCTACATAGGAAATTGTATTATTTGTATTGTTTTCTACCATTTACATATGTGAAGCAGTACACATCTACACCCAAGTCACTAAAACCTGATCAAACTGGTTTTGCTCCCCATGACACAATGTCAGACACATTTTGACCTGTGTGCATTTGTGAAATCAACTTTGACCAAAATGAACTTTTCTGTAAAAAAAAAAAGGCCTCATTCTATGTCTCAATGTGAATTTGATTGTTCCTTGGTGGGTCCAAATGGAGGACTGCTGCTTTTCTTGTCTCAGATGAGTATCTCAGTTACACCTAAAGCCCACTGCAATTGTCAGGTCCCTGTGTGATCCCTGGGGCGCTGCGTAATCTCTTCACATCCTCTGATCCAGAGGAATTGAGGTGCAAGGTGTTTGGGCAGCTACAAATGGTTTTTGTCTAATCTGCACCGGGACAACAGAGTGTTGCTAAATGGTCCATGGGAATGATGCCCTTGAAATTATGTACATACTATTCACTCAACTCAAACAGTCACTGGCTGGTTACAGTCAATAAAACAGCTTGATATGGTCTTCATACAGGAGTTTGAAAACTTTGAAAATGTATAAACTGCATATAATAGTGCCGCAGTTTTAAGTTTTGACTAAGTTCTTTGATCACTATGATCTGGATGGTAGCCATTAGGTGACACACATCTGAGATTTAGAGAGGGATATATGTAAGAAACAGGGCCACTGGAGACACTAGAGACAGTAAGGGGCAACCAAAACAAATCACTTGAGATAGGATAGGCGTCTCTTTGAAATTTGAACTTGGGTTTTTGCCACTTGACATTGTAATGCAATGTCTTCTCTTTGTTGCAGGCTACTGTTGTGGTGTATCTGCACCACACATCTCAGCAATCATCTGTTAAACAGTATGGTGGTATTTCATTGATATCTTCCATCAATTTCCTGTTAATAGAGAACGCATTTCTGTAGGTGGCACTCTTTGTTCAGTCATGTTCAGTCATGTTAGTTTCTTCTTCTTCTTTTCCTCCTCTATTTAAATTTATTTTCCTTTACCAAAACAATGGTAAAAACTAAAACAATACATCACTTCCTGTGAGGCAGAAGGGTTTTCTTGGGAAGGATCTACCACACAGTGTTTACAACAGCAAATGTAGGGGCTCTTACAAAGTGGAAATACTTTAAATCACAATTGGGTTTTGTGAGTCAGTGATTGAGAATAGCAAAACTGACACTTATTTATATGATAATGACAGAGATTATAACTATGATCTTCAACAACAACTCAAAGAAGTTTGATTGCTTCATTTAAATAAGCTGTGCGTCTTGAATATGTAAAAAGACATATTAAGGATGCAAGTAATCTCCTGAGACAAACACTGTATTTGTTAAAGGACTCAAAAGTAAGTTGAAAGTAACACGAGCGTGCAGCTGAATTCTCGTCTGAAGCCACAGGGAGCATTTCTTGATTGTTTTCCTTGTGTGTGCGGTTCCACATGAGTATTCTCTTTGGTTGCTTCTCTACAAAGACCCCCACTCCAAAGAAAGAGAGGTAAAAAAAGAAAAAGAAAATACAAAGTCTATTTTCTTTTGCTGCTCAGCACAGACATGTCAGTTGTTATTACTTTGATTTCTTTTGCACTCTTCAAGGAGAAAATAAAAGGTTTAGCGGTGGTCAATCCTTTGAAGTGACACAGGCCACTGGCAACACGTGTTTCCAGGAGGTTCTGGAGGACTGAATACTAATTAGGCCTTATTTTTTCCCCTCATAATTTCAAGGGGAGGAAATGGAGTTCCAGGATTGCAGCGATCTGGCTGCAACATTTTGCGCAGTTGAAATAGAATCCTGATTAGAAATACTTTGGGGCTCGAGATGAAAACTGAACACGGTAGTTTGACATTTTGGGTAATATGCTTGCCGTGTTAGATGAGAAGATTCAGCCATACAAAACTGTATACGCATATATCACAATTTTCTCAAAACAGTTAAAGGTTATTTCAGTATGATAAAGAATGATCCCACAGAGCTCTATAACATAAATTGACATTCAGATTTGAAAGGATTTTGTGATAGAAAATAATTCACATTTTTCTAACATGCAGCTGTGTAACACAATTGCTAAGATTACTCTGCTAAAACCTCCCCACTCTATTGGAGCCTTTGTATCCTTTGTGTATAATGAGCCTTGATGTTTCTCTCTATCTGAATGAAATAACACACTTATCATGTGGAGTTAAGTGGCTTTGTGTGTCCGGTTGTGGGCTTCTTGACTAAGCAAACACTTACTGCTCTCAGATACATATGAAAATACAGCTCCATCGCTAACCCTTCTGAGAAGCACATGGAAATAAGCAGCAAATCTCTTCCTAAGGCAAATAAAAGGAGACATTTTATTCACGTTTCCATTCATGTACTCAGAATAAAAGAAAATTATTGTAAGATGGTACTTTATTGTTTTCAAGAGAGATGGAATTGCACCAGCCCAGTCTTAGTCAAATTAACATATCCTCGGTTTAAAGCATTTGACATATACAGTAAGTAGATCTACTCCAGAGTCATCTTACACAAACCATTGAGACATTCAGTTCACTGTTGTTTAGAATCCTGTTTTTAATATTTAAATGAACTATAAAAAGCACATTAAAACATTTTCTCATTTTAGTTACAAAAATGGGTCACCTAAAGGGCTTCTCATTGCATTCATAGAAGGATTTGAACAGTGGATGTCTAACAGTTAACGTATTTCTTAGAAAAAAAATCCCCATCCAAAATATATAAACTTAATTGCTTAACCAAGGTATATACAGGGCATAACAACCTTGCATCTTACAGGTTATCAAGAAAGTTTGAGGTATACAACCAAAATAAAAAGCCTGTCAGAAAACAAAACTGAAAGAAAACAACAAATAGAATTAAATAAAGGAAAAATGAATGCCATGATTGCTTCCAACTAGCACAGGATCACAACATTAGTGGGAGATGTCGCCGTATACGTGCTGGTGTAATACTTCCAGTTGTTTCACCAACGGTCACAAGGGCAAAACAGCAAATAACCTCAAGCTTTGGATTGTCAATATATACAAAGGGCATACCGTCTAATTTAGCAATAGAGAATTGTTTGAATGCTCACTTTATTTGCTTCATGACAGGTACACAGTATGTGTTCAACAAAAACAAATACCAGAATTATAAATTTATTTGATTGAGTGATGTCTTTAACTTACACTGTATTATCTTTAAACCAACATTAAAATTAAAGAGCCGGAAGCAGAATCTGATACACATGCAAGTTTTGAAAGTGGATTCAGAAATAACAGTATTGTACAAAATAATAATTACAGTATTTTTATAATTATCAAAATACACCTTCTTTCTTAGCACCTCTTTATACTTTTTGTATTTTTTTGAACAAGCACCATTGTAGTCGTTTTCATACAGCACCTGGAGAATCCAGAGAGGAGGTCTGTGTCCCCTAATGTCGCCCGACCCCCTCTCTTGGGTACCTCCGATTCACCCTCCTCTGCCACGCGTTCAAATGTCCTTCACCTTTGCTCCATAACGTGGTTAAGTCATGTGGTTCAAGCCCTACAAGGGCAACAAGTATTTTCCTGGGTTACCTGTACATACATGGAAAGACATGTTTGCTACACCATCTCTTATTCAAAACTTGCATGTGGCATAGAAAAGGGTGGGGGGCTAGAAATGGGGTTTGGTGGTACCCAAAATGTCTCAACTTGACTTTCTTTGCTGGCCCCATCAAGTCCTTTTGTTTTCTTTTTTATTTAGCCAAGGAAGCAGACGGGCCCAACTTCAAACCCAAACTTCTGGTTAGGATCCCCAAAGTCAGTCAACATGACATCGATGATTGGAACCTGATCAATTTTGGGAGTATTAATCTCCATCACAGTCTTTCCATAGCCCTTCCTCGTCTGCAACAAGAGAGACACCAACACAGAGATACAGAGGTATCAATTAGACAAGCAAATCACAGAAAAATACACACGTTTTAATTTTAACATTTCTAACTGCTCAAAACCTTTTACTGTATGCTGATCATTACAGCAGGTCAGTCCATTCATTTCCTCAGAGCTACAGGGAACGTGTGTCTGACTAGAGTTGGGCTTCAGCTGTCATCAGCTACAATCATAGCTTCTTCCATGTTTTACCACTAATGTGATTTCATTTCAGGAGTAATAGTTACTCTTCAGCAAGTGGGATGAAAACGCCTAATGAGTTTTGGTTTTTATAAATATCACTAGCTTAACTCGTCCAAAAAATCAAGAATGACAAATTTCAAAGGAAACACTGTAATTTGCCGTTTGAGTCTCTTGCATTACTCTGAGTGATGCCAGATTGAACTCATCCACTTCACCTCATTTGGACAAAGAGTACCTATGGACAGGGCTTACCGCACATCCGTCTGAGAGGGCCTTGATGTAAGGGTTATTGTCATAGGACATCTCCTCATCGTTGGCGCCCAGGAAGCGCAGCGACTTGTCATAGCTGTCGCTGGTGGCGTCGTGCCACGCCACAGACTGGTGGCAGCTGTAGGTGAAGTTTTGCCTGGCCGAGGCTGTCAGTAGTCTGAGGAAGGTCATCTGTACCATGTTTATTGAATTTCCATCTGCGTCAACATAGGAAAGCTGTTGGCAGGCAAACAGAGAGAGATAGGTCAAAGAAAAGAAGCAAACATGAGTCTACATTTTCACTTAAGAGTGGAATTTATGTATTTGTTTATAGAAATTAAAACATGTAAAATACAACAAATACAATAAAGGAATTATGAAATATGTAAAATATATAAAGCCCCACTCACACATAATAATAAATCAATTAGAGGAAAAACAATAAAAGAAAATGAAAAAAAAAGTACCCACGCTATGCAATAATCAACATTGCTAGCGTACTATAACCAGAGCCTAACATGTTTTGATAAATAGAAAAAGATGACAGAAAACACATGAAGTAGATCAATAGTCAGCTTTGTATCTATATGAACATTTGGCTGCATTACCAAAAAAATACAACAAGATGATGACTTAGACTGCCTGGGAGAGTATATGTAAATAACTGAATAAGTGTAAAATAAATTCTTGAGAATTCAAATAGTCTGTAGTTTGTTCAAGCTGAAAGATCTTATTTTTAAGATTTCAATTTTATTTCTATAAGAAGAGGCAGCTGTTCTAACAAATGTCCTTTGTTAGTAATGATTGTATA
>JAVQJD010049170.1:0-16450 GCA_036023655.1 Nannoperca australis
ACTCGGGGCTGTGACCCCCAAACTGGGAGAGAGGCTCCAGCAGCTTCCAGGAACAACATCTGAGATCTCTGTCCAGAAGAGTGCAGCACTAGGAACAGCTAAGATACTGCAGGACCCTCAAGCTCCCAGGTCTCTGGTAGAGGACCCGAGCTTAGAGGAATAGACCGCCCGCAGGGGCGAGAGGAGAATTTTTATTTTATATATATATGGATATGCCGCATTTTTCAACTTCAACATGAACATTTTGGTTGGTTTGCAACCGCTTGAAAATGGATTTGAATCCTCTCTCTGTAGCAGGTTTCCAGTTTTAACCCAGAGGGAAAGACGGCAATCTAAAAACTAACAGATCGTTTGGAAAATGATCAAACTGCTGTAAACATGTAAAAGTTTTTTTTAAAAGGCTCAGAATACTCCAGAAGAGCTTCAGGTATCACTTTGACTTGTTTGTGATATCCATCCTTACAAGGATGAAACGTATCGTATCACCGTCAGTGAAACTGTGTAGAAAAACACATCCCTTCTGTCAGATGGAGCCAGTTTGTATTTATGAAGGACATATTTCTGTAACTTGGTGTTGTAAAGCAGCTGGAGTCCGGTGCTGCAGGTGTGGGACCAGCAGGACTGCAAGGGCCTCCAGCTGCAGAGACTTTCCTTAATTTAAAGGAGGATTTCGCATCTCAAGCTCACGTTATCAAACCGTTAATCTGTGTGGAAAATGAGACGGTGGATGCCAGCAGGGAAATCAGAGACAGAGGTCGGCATCTTCAGGGCTGATCCAAATCCCTGTTATATTCTCCATCTATATTTTCAGACTCTCAAATCAGATTCTCAGCCTGAGACGGAAGTTAACAAGACAGATAATCAAATGATTATGCTTTATTTTTCATGATTTAAAGAACTGTGAAATGATTTACACACTTTCACTTCATTAATGATCTGCTTCTACTTTGTCAAACTTCCATCTTTCAACAAGTGGAGGAGTCAGTGTCGACAGCTGTGAAACAGCACCTAATGATTCCAAGTAAACATCTTCAGTCTAACGTTACTATTTAATGTCAAATTATAATAAATGACGGACCGTTCCCTGAGCTCCAAGTTAAAGTGGTCTCAAAACAACCAAACCAGCGCGCTTTCAGGTGCTCGAGGTTCCTCCAGTCGGTTTGGAATCAGCCCAAAATCTCCTTTTTATTTCCAGTCACAAAAGTCAGACAGGAAGAAGGTCTTTTTGAGGAAGACCTTTAATGTGAAACACCTGTGCAGGTGACGGGGGCTTGACCTTCATTGTAAAAACAAATGGAGGTGAGTGGGAAGCACATCACAGATGAATCTGGGGCGTCAGTGGAAGCAGACAAGCCAGCGTTACTGCAGTGTTCAACACATTCATGTATTCAAAGGACACAGCCAAGAAATCTGTCCTGCAGATCTTGTAAGACTGCTTTTATTTTGAAAATCTAGTCATCAAACGACTTAAAAGGTTCCAACAAACTTCAGTCCAGTTTCAACTTATTTTAACTTGCGTGCATAAGTTACATACGTAAGTTAACCTTGACAATACCCGTGTGTGTGTTATTGTTACCATAACGACGAAGGGCAGCTACGCCTACACGTGGTTTTTTGGGGTCATTGCTAAACGACCTGTTCCGCCGTTTATGTTACAACTGTGACTTTTACTTTGCTAAATCTCCACTCTTAGTGAGCTGATGTCATTCTGAGACTCTGAGTATTTAAACAAACCTGTTGATAATAAACTGTTGAACTGTAAACTGCACAGCTGTTGGGCTTTTCTGCCTCTGCACTGATCCAACATCATAGAACTATCACAAGAGCCACACGTGAACGTCATATTTGTATTTTCACCTGTCGTGTCCAGAGTGTCCGTGAACACACCGGGAGCCGCGTCACTCTTCCTCCAGGCTGTTTTAATGCACGTCTTCCTCAGTGTGTGAGTGGGAGGCCTCGATCTGTCTGCGTCTGTTTGCTTTGAGACCAGTTTCACATGGAAGCCTGTTAATGCGCCGTGACAGTGGATTTATAGTGTGTCAACGTTTGAAGTGTGTATGAAACATGCAATTCTTCTTTTACATGTTTTATTTAAACATTTTCTCGTCAGTTTCAGTCATTCAGGGTGCAAGAAGACACTTTTTCCAGCGGTGATCTTTTACAGCTGCCATTAATCAAACCATTTAAGGAAATAAAGACAAAAATTACCAAAACAATTGTAGATTTCCTTCTAATCTTTAACAGCAAATCAAAAACCTGACCGCGTCTGCCTTCCCCTCCCTCCCCTGCAGGTAAATACATCTTTCAAGCAAGTTCTGGGGATATTTTCTACATATATATATGTGTGTGTGTGTGTGTGTGTATATGTATATATATATATATGTGTGTGTATATATGTCCGCTTGCGAATACCATGTGTGATAATAATACTTGTTTAGGTACCTTGAAAGTGCTTGAATTCCCTGTGTAGCGAGTTTCAGCTCATTGTTTATCTGTTGGGCTGTAACTTTATTGTTCTGGTTGCTCTCTCGGTGCCATTTTCATCAAATGTGTAAAAGCTGCTGAACACAGTGGAGCGTTTAGCTGCAGAAGAGCCAGATGTTTCCCTCAGCAGCTGCTGGAGACCAAACACGGAGCTACCAGAGAGGAGACACTGGACACGCTCATCACATGAAGGATCGTGCTGCTCTGTAACTGCTGGAGGTGGAAATAAGTTGATACGGTGATGATCTGTCCGTGCTTCACTCCTGTTTCTGCTGCCAAACACCGAGTTACTGCAGTTAAAGTTCAACATCTGTCATGTACAGATGAGTGGATCATCGGCAGGCTGTGATTGGTTTGTGTTGTGCTTTCTGCATCGCCTCCTGACAGTGAGCTGGTTCTCTCTAATCACAAACTCTGGTGTGCAGAGAAACACAGCAAGCTGTCGTATCAGAGCCACCAACACGGTGATGTTTTTCTCCCACCAAGAGATCCACAGCTGCTGCTTCCTCTTCATCCTCCTAGGAGATCCTGATCAGTGGGAGGTGACGATGACTCAACAGCGCCTCTGCTGTGAAGTCCAGCGACCCGCTAGTCGCTCACATTACACCACCGATCCTCATTATGTCCCCGAGGACGCGTTACTCAAACATCCCCAGGTGCCAAATCCAAACGCACCTCGTTAAAGGAGCACGTCCAACATGTGGGAAGATAGTTGTGACGTGCAAATCGGACGGCGATGGAATTTTCTTTCACTGCTCAGACAAACTGATTCCCTCATCTCTGAACATTGTTTACTGTTACTTTGAGTATTAACGCTCCTGATTGATGAAGAATCAAAGTGTGGAGAAAAGCTGAGAACAGAGTTAGTCTTTCTTCCTTCATTATAGCAACTATAAAGAACATTCTTATAATCTAAGTGTGATTATCACATCTTTTATACTAAAGACTTGTACTTCTTGGTCACATCACATGTTTTACTTTGTCTGGAGGGTTTCAAAGTCATAACAGAGGTTGAAAAGGGAGTCAGACTGAATATAAACATCGCCCCCTGGTGGCCGGCAGCGCAACATGGCGGCGCTCATTTGGCTTTACGTATAGTGTTGAATATATATAGTGTTGAGAACACAGAGAGATGTTCACCTGGTGTGGACAAACCTTTAACTGAGACTCTCGTTAAAGACTGTGTCGGAGCAGCGAGGCCGAACCCAAAGGAACCTCAACCTGAGACGAGACCCTTTGTCGAATACGCCAGGGACACGCTGCCTGCAGCCATGTTCCTGTCCAAACTTTAGGGAGGCCTGTAAGGCCCCAAGCATCTAGTGTTTCAACTCCAGACCGAACTGGGAGTTAACCTCTGGCCCTCATGTGGAGAGAGGAGTCCTGAGAAGATGTTTCACTTTCTGTATTTATTCAGTAACGATAGTCTCTCAAAATTGGTCCAAAATGAATGATATAAAAATCGAATGCCTTAAAAAAGTGAGAAAAAGGCCGTCGCCTTCGTCGTGTAGCTTAATGACAAAACTCCTGTTCTCTCCTTTCGTTTGGTGATGAGCTGCGTTCATTCATTACATCCTGCTGCTACAGTGTTGTAGAAATGACTGAGTGATGAATGTGTGTGTTCAGAGGTCTGCAGGAAGCTCACAGAGGAGACGGCATGAGAGTGAAATCAAACACAAGATCAAGCCAAATTAGGGGGATCGGGGGGGGCGTTCCTGCTCCATCAGAGCCCTGGGTCAAAGCAGCGTACTCTGATTTCCTGCTTCACCTGTCCGATCAGACGCAGAGCGCGAGGATCAATCGGAACATTTCTCCCCGAGTCCTCCAGCTGCCTCCTGATGAACCCGAGGATCTGTGATCCTTTGGTTCCCCTCACAGACTGATGACTTTCATAACTCCCCCACTTCACGGTTCATCTGTGACATTTGCAATTTGAAAGGAGAAATGGGACTGGTGTTAAAAAGATTCAGCATCTTCGCTCGCGGCGCAGGAGAAGCCCACGCTTGTTGCTTTAATCTGCACATCATCAGGTTTTTATTGAACATGAAGTAATTGGTTTTTGGAATAAACTCTGTCAGATCAGTGCAGATCTGTTACAGGCTCAGTGAAGCAGCCACTGTGGGGGCTTCTGATGTGAGCTTTCTCTCTGTCAAATCAGACAAAGTTGAGCTTTCACACTTGGACCTGGATCAGAAGCTGCTTCCTGTTACCTTACAACCTGCCCGCTAAGTTCGTCTTTTGTTTTCAGGGACAGTGTTTCTTAGTCAGATGTCATTTTGGCTGCGGTCACAGTCAAGCTGTTGATAAAAACTTGATTGTTTAAGTTTCTTCTGGAAACATATTGGGTGGAGTTGCAGTGTACAATCGCCTTCACTGGACAATTACTCAATACTACTGTTTGTTGAATTTCACAGTAAAGCAGAACGCAGCGTATCCCTTTGACATTCAGTTTGATTATTGTGAGTTTGCACACATTTGTTAAACCGTATATGTCCATTTATTCAGATTAATATTGTGATGCAGGGATCAATAAACGTGATTTGAATTTGCTTCTGTAGATTTAAGGGTTCAGGGTTCTTTAATCGTCTTCTTTGAGCAGCCAAACATCTGTTTTAATGCTTTTAGATCTTCTACTGCGGCTTTTCATATCATTCCTTTTGATTTCAATTGAACGTCTTAATCACTGGGGAGGCATATCGGGTTCTGTTTCACATCACAATATTATTAATAGTATTTACAACTTCTTTCAGTTAAACTCCAATAAATCAGAAGTAAACTCAAACGGGACTTCCTGGATCGTATTAAATCTATTCAACAGAACCTGAATATGATCGATTGAGCTCATTGCAGATGTGGTTCCAGTTCTGCTGACTTTCTGTTCTGAGGGATCCGTTAAATGAAAGTTACTGTGCAGTTGAAGTGAATGTAAAACTTTCATGCTGATATATGAAGACTTCCGGCTCTCTGTCAGAGTAACGGGCTGAAGCAGGCGATGGAGACGGTTTTAATATCCAGCTGAAACATGTTTTATGCATGAAGAGACATATGAGTGGAGATGATGCACAGCTCCTCACAGCTGACGGTGGAGCTCTTTAAAGAAAGCTTGAATAATGCTGTGACAGAAGAGTTACATCATAGCGGCGCAGGGGATTAAATGTATACATCATCTTTGCCTGACTGGTCAAAGACACCTTCAAACTGTGCTCTGAGAATCCAAAATATACCATTTGGCATTAATATGCATTCACACATACGTATGTCAAGCACACAAGTCATTCAAGGTCATCAAACCCACATTTTATCAACACAGAGCTATAAATAGTTTCAAAGGGTGAAGAGCTGCTGGTTCTGGTGGGTTTTCCCTTCATGCTGTATTCTCATTTCAAATGTGTCTCCATCTTACTGAACATAGAAACTAGACTCTCCTGCAGGTTTATAGTGGATTTAGTTTCTGTAGAAATCACGTTTTTACAAATTGAGGGAAAGGAGCTCAGACATGATCAGGGTCCTCCTGGACGCCGTCCCTTAGAGGTTTCCTAGGCACGTCCAGCTGGTAGGAGACCCAGGACACGCTGGAGGGATTAGATATCTCATCGGGCCCCAGGGAGGAGTTTTGCTGGGGACCGGGGACGCCTGGACAACCCTGATTAGCCTGCTGCTGGATAAGTGGAAGAAGATGGGGTGGGGGCTGGTGGATCGATGGAGTTACAAATTGCAGACTAAAGACTTCAGTACCCGTGAGCCTCGGCTGAGGTGTGAATCAGAGCGGTAGCCCTTTGATGCAGCAGTATAAAACAATGATTTCTGATTTAATAAAAAGTAAATAGATTTAAGCAGCAGGACAGTTTCAATCCGACTCAAAGGAGGACAGCTCTACACGAAGAGGACCACTGCAGGATCCAGGGGCACCTGAAGAAGAATCAATCCTCTCCATTGTGAGGATGTGCTGCTTTTTACTTCCTTGTAAACTGAATATCTTTGAGTTTTGGGCACTTGACCGGATAAAGAAAGACATTTGGAGACGTTGGTTCGAGCTTTAGGAAACTGTGATGACATTTTAAACAATTTTCTGACTTTTATAGACAAAACGATCCCATGAGCAGGTCAGCCGCTCCATGTTTCATCATACATGTGTGCAGCAAACTCTAGGTTTATAGACCGGTGATAAACCATGTTTATTGTTTTCAAAAGCAGAATCTCCGGTGTTTTCTTCCCTCTCCTCTTAAGCATCTGTACTGACACTCGGAGGGCCCCGAACACTCGTCGCCCGGGTCTTTAATCTCCTCGCAGCCCGCCACTCTGCTGGTGTGTAAATAATTTAGTGAAATTTTAAAGCCCCAATTAATTCGAGCAGCGGGGAGGGAGGAAGTCTCCTGCTGATCGATTCATTAGTAATAATGGCTGACATTTGTGTTGCCAGACAAAATGGAGGAGAGCTTATAGAATCCGGAAGAGGAGGAGGAGGTTGAGGAGGAGGAGGAGGAGGGCGGCAGACCAGATTCAGGCCTCCAACACTGTGTCCAGCTATGGTCCCATGTCTGGTCCCCCGGGTTGTTGGGATGATTGGATGTTGGATTGTTGGGTGGTTGTGTTGTTGGATTGCTGGGGTGTTGGGTGGTTGTGTTGTTGGGGTGTTGGGATGATGGGGTGTTGGGTGGTTGTGTTGTTGGGAGGTTGTGTTGTTGGGTTCCTGGGGTGTTGGGATGATGGGTTGCTGGGGTGTTGGGGTGTTGGGAGGTTGTGTTGTTGGGTTGTTGGGTCGGAGTGTGACTCTGGTTGAAAAAGGTTGGTCTCTTGTTAGCATAGTGTTCAGTCTGGGGGAGTCATGGATCCAGGCTCAGAGGGGCTCAGGGCGGGGGGTTATAACCTCCAGCAGGCGGACAGGAGGGAGTGACCTTTACACACACACACACACACACACACTGCCCCAAATACTTACTCGAGCATCAAATGTGGATTCATCCGCCGCTGAAAAAAGTCCCCAACAAATTCTCTAGGTTTTAGGAAATTACTATAAATGCATCAATATATTTGTGAGGTGTTTTAAACCCTCATTCTTTGACATATTTAACACACAAGGACTCCTGAAGAAACAACCATCACAGCCCAAAGGTCAACTGATTTCTTCTCAAATCATTATTAGTTACGTAATTGTCATCTGAAAAAACAAAACAGAGCATTATTATTTTAAGCTTACAGTTAATTTGAGTAGTATGTAAGAAAAAAAGAAATATAATTTTTCTTTAATACAACTCTTTTATCCCAAGTGCATTTGTTCTTTTGACTTGGGTTCCCCGCTAATTAAACCCCCAATTGGTACTTATAAAAGCACTAATTAAAACAGAAACAATTAAGTGAAGTCATCAGGAACTAAGTGATTTGTTGAAGAATAAAATAAACCTCCTCTGCTGGGGACGTGTGGACGTACAGTGATGTTGTAGGTGTTTCACGAGATTTGTTGATGAGAAGAAACATCTCGCTCAGGTCTTTTGTACTTTGACACGCAGCATAACGATAATTACAGGCCGCAGTGAAGTCAACACATTTAGACTCTGCAGGATCATTTTTCCTGTAATGAAGCATCAGCGCTGCGCTCATCTGCGGTCCATTTCAGCTGTAAACAGTAATCATCATACCGACTAATGAATAATCCGTGCTAGTCTCTAGTATTGAATAATTAGCATTTTACCATCTGCTGATAGCCGAGACAGGCTGATGTGTTAATAGCACAGAGGTTACAGAGGTACTTTTGTGTTTGGTCAGAGGGGTTTCATTCTGTTCTTGGAACCCGAAATAGCAAAGAGCTGTTTATCTGGTGTGTGATCATTAATTGCATTCAGCTCGCCAGAAACACAGCGTCTGATTTAATGGTTAGAATGAAAACCAGCAGGAAGAACTGACGAGCTGGAATTTAAAACGCTGCTGTGATAGAATAATATATTTCAACATTGACATGTTTTACTCAAAGCTGTCTACTTGTGGATGTCTCGCAGAGCTACGTCCTGATTCAAGTTTGCACAGTTGATCATTATCGCAGACATTTTGGATACGATGATGTAGAGTTTTAGTTGCTTTTATGTTATGTTTATGTTTTATGTTTCACGGGTTCCCACGGTCATGAAAATCTCTTGAGATGCTTATTTTTGAGTATTTCTAGTTGTTTATTGGTTCTTCTCTTCAGTGCCTGTTCGTTGGATTAAGAGCTGCACAAAGAATGAAACATGACTCTGAGCTGTTCCACCTGGGCGGCTAAATAAACCTGAAGCCAGCCAGCCGGCCTGCAGCAGCCTCTCTTACACAGTCGTGTCTTAATCCCACTAGAAGCTGCAACATCTGTCTCCTCTGTCTGCTTTATAGTTTCTGGCCATCCAGGATCCTCTCCTTCGGCTGTTGAATGCCTTTTTGTTCTCTGCGGTTTGAGTTGAGTGCTGCAGATTAGCTGCTGTTAGCAGGTCCCTCTGGTGGCAGCTGCATTTGTCACGTCCCTCTTCATCCACTTAACATTTGCCCGTTTCCATTCGTCACCATAAAGAGGACGCTCTCTGTGGTGTCTCTCAGCGACTACCCACCACCCTGCTGATTTCAAACGTCTCTAATGATTTTGTTCGACACCAAGACCCGAGTGTCCTCTGGCGTTTCTCTTGAATGTCCTTGTTGAGACTCTCCAGCTCTTCGCAGGTTCCTCTGCACCTCAGCACTTGACCATTGAGCAGCTTTATTGGAGCATTTTTGCTCCCAATCTTTGTCTGAAGAGAACCTGCTGGCACATTTTAAAACTTATTAAAATACTCTGCTTGCAATAATGATTAATATTTATGTTTGTTATGTTTCTAGAGTCCCTATCAAGTATTAAATGTACCTAAATGTTCAGATATGTATCTGATGCACTGAAATAACAACTTGTCTACTAAATCGGACGCTTTATATTTCACTCCATCCAAATGCTGAAGGCAAGTTTTAAGTTGATCAACTTAAATTGATGTAAACCTTTAAATGGGAGAATCCGACGAAAAGAGCAGAGAACACTCAACATCCATCCAACCATCCAAACTATCCAAAACATCCAACATCCATCCAACCATCCAATCTATCCAATAAATCCAACATCCATCCAAACCATCCGTTCATCTGACCATCTGTTCATCCAACATCCATCCAACCATCCTCCATCCCCCCAGTTTCCCACCATGTTGGTGTAGTTTATCCCTCTCCGTCTGAAGGACGAGCTGCTCTGAAGAGACCAACATGTAATCCCAGTGTTGTCTTTATGAAATCCAACTGTCTCCAGTCACAGCGTGGCTCTGTGATGGGTTTTTATTCGTTTTTGACAACAGTGGAGACGTGTGGCACAGAGGAAGAAGATATATCAGGCTGTGACACACACTAAACTTTAGGTAGCAGATCTTTGTTGGTTTTAGTTTCTTGTATAAAACAACTTATCTTTTATTAAGTGATTACAACAGCTGCAGTTAGACTCAAGATAGTTTAAACACTAATAAAGAGGTTTGTGTTTGTATATGATTCTCTGTTTAATAAAGAGTATCATTATAATGTAATCCAACATGAATAAGTAATCTCTGAGCTCTAACAGAACATGTGAAACGGCTGAATGACTCCATTAATGGGGAGAAACTTGTTCGTTGCTTCTTCAGAGCTGTTGTGTCTGCAGACTCTGTCAACATGTTTGTCTCTGGAGAAGTTATTCATTATGTATAATTACACAAAACCTCTGCAGGCTGCACATTAAAACCTGTGTTTTCGTCCCACCGGGCCTTTTTATTAAATCTGAAACGCTTCCACGAAGGTCTGGCCGAGGGGTTTCACCTGCAGAGCTCACAGGAGTTTGTAATTGCAGCATGATTCTGCTGGTTTATAACTGGAGTGCAGTTTTACTTTTTATTTTATTGGACATTTGATGTGTTTACAGTGAATGAGCCGTGTTAAAGGCTTCAGGTGGATCTTGTTCCAAGGACATTTTTACAGGACGTGTTGGCTGAAAGTGGACAAACTGAATTTTTAAGGACTAAAACCTCTTATCTTCTGCTTACAGGGCGGTCGATCAAGGACATGTTTTAAAGTCGGTGACTTCTTTTGAACTTGCAGCTCCTTCAGACATCACAGCCATTCATGCCACCGCAGCTGGTTAATGCATTCATGCATTCATTCAGCCTTTATTTACACACGGAAAGTCAGACATTTCAAATAAAACAAAATGTCAAAGGTGAGTGTTAATGGAAGGGAAGAATCACTCCCCTGTTGTCAGCTTCAGTTCTGTAATGAGATTAATGACACTGGATGTGACCTCGGACACATGCACGTCATGGAAAACCCAAATCCAGAGGACATGAAGAGTACGCGTGTGTTTCCTGCTCAGAGACTGTTGGTCAGATTATTGTTGATTGTAATAACCTTTTCTGCTCCGGTCACACCTGATCTGATGTGACACGATTGATCTCAAGCCAAGTGTTTCTTCGCTTGTTAAATTACATAATGAGTTAGTTACCGTGATCTTAGGAGTCGCTGCTGCTGCTGCAGCCCTGAAGTTGATCCGACGGCGTTCGATTCGGACTCGGACGCGTTGAAAGCATTACCGAAATGTTTCAGGTCAAAGCACTTTGTGTCTTTAGAATCTGCAAAGGACATCCTCTGTTTTTAAAACACTTCAATTCGGGGGGAAAACCCTTTATAAAGAGGACAGAATGGATTGTCCCACCTGCAAAGTGGCCTGCGTGCTTCTTCAGATGAACGTAACGAGGTGCTCGTCCGATACGTAACAATGCTAGTACTGAAATGTCAAAGATCTAATTTTTCTACTGGAGAGCACTGACAAGTTTATCTTCACACTGTAAAATGTAAAATGTCCCGCCCACTACAGATTTAGGTCACTTCTCTTTAAGGATATTCATTAAAATGTTTCCATGTTAGTTAAATGGATATTTGTCAGATGAAGGAATCCAGAATCGTTTGGGCTTTAATTTATTATCAAACCTGCTCTGACCATCACTGATGGACTTTAACAAAAGGTTACTGTTGTATACTTTTGATTTGATCTAAATAGATTATAGGTTTAGTTGGATATAGTTTAAGTAAAATATCTACAGAAGCATTTCATGGAATCAGACATGAAACGTGTATTTGTCAGAGGAAAGAGGCTGAATATGTAAAATGTTTCCGTCCGGTTTGATGTTTGTGCCTGTTTGTCTCTTCAGACTGTCCTCAGCTGCAGCTCTCTGAGCTCGCGGCCTCCATTAGATGAATCATTTTCTCACTGATGTGCTGCTGTTCAGAGTCTCAGAGCGACTAACAGCAAGAGGTGAAGCAGACTGTTTAATGTCACAGTGCTTCGCTTCAGTCGGAGACACTTATTCTCCTGCCAGACTCGCTGAGCGTCGCCGGGGACGAACACGTTCTGTCAGAAGCCACAAATGTGAATGAAGCAGAGAGTTTGACATTAGACCCACTGAGCTGCTGTGTGGAGGTCCTGCGCGCACTCTCACTCTCACACGTCTTAACAGAGTTTGCAAAACTCATGTCATCAAATAGCCATGCAGTCGCTTCGCAATGGTTTCTAAAGAGGTCACAACTTAAAATAATCTTTTTAAGTGCTTTTAAATCTGAATAAAATCGACTGGGAGCCAATGAATTCATGCCAGTGTGTTTCGTTTCATTTGGACCTTGGTAACCGTTTCTTTTTCTTTGTCTTGTCTTTATTTTGAGTTTCGCTGCAGTCTCATCTTAGGGACGAATTCATAAAACATCACATCTAACTGTCTGATTAAAGAGGAAATCCTAAACATGAAGGCATATTTTAAGACACTGTTGATTTGGGGCGTGTAAATAATTCACTAAGTCTTCCTTTTAACACAAACTGTGTGAAAATGTCACCCGTTGTTTCAGAGTTTTTCTGTGTTAGCCTCATGATTTCAGCAGTTCTGGTGCCAGGACGACCCTCAGTAAATCACACACTGCGTCTGTCTGAAGAGAACCTTTGAAGTTTGAACCTCAGCTGTTTTGTAAATTGGTCTGAAAACTAAAAGTCTTATGTTGGAGCATTTGTTCGCCTCCCTCTGCGACTACGCTCTGTGAGAAGTGGGATTCTGGTTGTGAGTGGGGCAGATCTGTCTAAATAAACGTGTTGTCTCTGACCGCTGTGCGTCTCCGTCCTCGGCAGGGCTTCCTGAAGAGCGAGCGAGTTTCCCGGATGGTTCAGAGCGGCGGCTGCTCGGCCAACGACTTTCGCGAGGTCTTCAAGAAGAACATCGAGCGGCGTGTCCGAAGCCTCCCGGAGATCGACGGCCTGAGCAAAGAGACGGTTCTGAGCTCCTGGATCGCCAAGTACGACGCCATCTACAGGGGGGACGAGGACATGCGCCGCCAGCCCCAGCGGGCGCACCTGAGCGCCGTGTCGGAGCTCATCCTCAGTAAGGAGCAGCTGTACGAGATGTTCCAGCAGATCCTCGGCATCCGCAAGTTTGAGCACCAGCTGCTGTACAACGCCTGCCAGGTGAGCCGCTACAGGTCCACAGGTACACACACACCTGGACACACTTACAAGCTTTGTTTTAATGATGGTGTCCTGAGCTGCAGCTCCTCTAATGTCCACTAGGTGCTGCTGTAGGGACACTTTGACTCATACGTCTCATGCTTGTGTGTTAGGGTTGACTCTCGTCAGCTGGTTTCACTTCTTCTGTGTGATTTAATGTTTGTCTCATGATGGTGATCCGAATCGACACCTTTGTTCTTCCTTGTGTCCCCGACCACGCTGATGTAGTTTAGTTTGTTCTTTTTCAGCCCAGTTATTTTACAGATGAGGTGGTGCAGTCCAGTTCGCTGGTGATGTAGTGATGGAGGCTAATTTAGGTGGAGGTGGCATTACAAAGCACTTTTTAAGTAAACAAATTCATCACGATTCTGACTCCAGGTCAGTTGTTAAGGTGTAAGTGTTGATAACCGTGCTGCTTTCTGCTCTTCACTTCGATCCTTTCACCACATCCGTTCTTTTTTAGAATGATTCTTTCTGTTTCTCTTCCCAACACAAACTCCTCGATACGCCTCCAACAGTCCCGCCATGAAACTGTGACCTCCACGTAGGAAGTTAGAGCTCACTACTGTCCTCTGGATGCATCTGTCTACATCTTGGACAGCTTTACTTCTCTCTGTTGCAGCACATCATCATGATGATCATACTGGTTTTTCCTGCTCTTCTCACCTCTCTGACCTTCAGACCATCGCTGTCTCCTCATTAGACCTGACATTTCTTGCCTCTTTTTAAATGTAACTCTTAAATTTAACTTGGATCCTAAGTGTTTCTCTTCTGGCCAAACAGCCTCATTAGCAGCAGATTCTGCAGAGCATGTTGAAGGTCTCGGTGTCTCAGCACACTGCTGCTCACTGAATCTGCACAGTGAGAACCATCCGGACCGGAACAACACTTAACATCTAAACACTTTGAGGACTAAACTTGTAACGCTAACGTTTAACTGGACATTTCATTTGTTGTTGTGGTCCTGCTCAGAAAGTTCTGAACTCCTGAACATCAAACATGTTTGAAAGTATCTGGGGGGCCTCAGGTTGTCTGCGAGCAGTCCACAAGGTCCTAGACCTGATCTGTAAACCCCTCACAGATCATCCAGATCATCTGGATCCAGACGTCGGTACCGACCAAGATCCCAGATCAGATCTCTGGTGAATCGGGAATAAATGGTGCCAGAGCTCCTCTCGTCCGAGCCCAGAAGGCGGCATCATGGGCCTGAGCGTTCCCTGAACATGTAGCAGTGCAGCAGGTGGATGTGGGCTACAGCTGCAGAGTGAGGAACGACCACACATACAGTGCATCCTCTGAGCTCTGCTGCTTCTACACTGAAACATGATGCAGTGTGCAGCAGCGTGCAGAACTTCATCCATAATGCATGTGTTTTAGATTCCTTCAGGAAAGATTCAGAGCTCTGTTCATCTTTTAAACTCTGCTCTACAGATTTGTGGTTGTTAATCGTAAAAAAAATGTTTGTGCAAACGTTAATGAAACGCGAGTGAACTTCACATCGAGGAGCCAGTTCATGAAGCCAAATGTATTTTCATCATCTGCTCAACTCAGACTTTAAATCTGTGCAGCGTGACACACAAACGATCCTCCAGCTAACATCTTCATCATTAAACCCCATTATCTCCCACATAACTGTGAACAAGCGCTTCTTCTTCACAGACACAGACACGAGAGAGAAAGACGACGCAGGTGAATCAGGTTTTACTTGTTGCGTCATTTGGATGTTTGAACGTCTGTTAGCTGTTAGCCGTTAGCTGTTAGCTGTTAGCTGTGTGCTAAAGAGACATCACCACTGAGTTGCTTTCTTCCTTCTTTGCTGACATCCAGCAGGTTATTGACACTCCCTTCAGCCTGCTGCTGCCTTTTTATGCAGGGTTTTGTAGTTTCATATAGATGACTTCATGAATCAACAAACGACAATGCATCAGAATTGATACTCAGCAGAATGAATGTTGTTTTCTTGTCTGTTTGTCTTGTTGTGTTGTTTCCTTTTGTTCTGTTTGTACCTTTTGTCGTTTACACGAAGCAAAAAAAAGAAATGATCATGAAAACTCGCCGGCATGATTGTGATTTTTTTTTTTGTTGCTAGGCAACCAGCCGCGGGTTCGACCATGCGAGGCAACATTAAGTCGTCTTCATGTCCCTGTGAAGCAAAACCAACAAACCTTCAGATTTAGATTTTGTTCATTTGAAGGATTCATTAATTGATATGGAACCTTTTTTTATTTATAATTAATTTTAATTCATAAAATAAAACGTGTCAGACTCCCTGCGAGCTGCAGGGGTGCTGTTGACCTCTGACCTCGCTGCATCAGACATCAGACTGGTTCGGGTCTCCTTGAGTCCCTCAGAGTCTCGGTCTGCTGAAGTTCACAGACGAGTTCATCTTCAGCGGGAGGTTTGAGACGAGTCTGCAGAATAAAAAAAGAGAAGCTGCATGTTCTCGTGTCATTTTACAGGTGTTCATTTGTCAGCAGCATGTCTTTTTGATTTATTTGGGGGGGGGTCCCTCTCTTCTTCCTTCCTCTGCTCTGTGGGTTTGTGTTTAGTCTTGTTCTGTGGGGAGAAAGTTGTTTGTCACAGTGTTAAACACAGAGTTGATAGGAAATCACTGAGGTCGGTGAGCAGCAGCAGTCTACATATATCTACATGTGTATATATATTTGTTTAAATATGTGTGTGTATAACCAAACGTCACAGTACAAACTACACACACACAGTGCGTCAGTAATCCTCTGCTGATGGTAACCGGCTCTCAACATAAATAGCTCCCATTTACAGATTACTTCACGGCCCATTGAGACATCGTCTGTATAACAAGCACAACGTGTCTGTTGCCAGGACAGATTCTATTATCGCGCCGCTTCATCACATCCCAGAATAGAAAAAAATGAGGATGAAGAAGAAAAGCTGAAGAGGGAGAAATGTCACCCGAAGCTAGGACCTAGCTTAGCACCTTTGGGTCCAATATCCACTTCTAATAATACATCCATGGAAACACTTGGATGTGTGTGTGTGTGTGTGTGTGTACATTTTTGGGCCTCTTTTAGCGCCTGGTTTTGGTTTTAGGGACGTCTGACCTTGCTGTGAAATATTTATGTTGATGAGACGATAATGAAGAATAAAATATATCATCAGAGGATTCCTCTTTATGTTTAATGAACTTGATTTGAAGAGGAAGAGGAAGATAAAAATACAAAGTGCAGAGATGTGTGTCAGGCTCAGAGAAGTGCACAGAAGAAGATGGAGGGAGATAAAAATAGAAGAGAGGAAGGACCTGCAGCTGTGGAGCGAGGAAGGAAGAGTCCAGGTGTTCACATCAGCTGGTCCCCGAGGATAAACTGTGGTGACGGTGTGTGTGTGTGTGTGTGTGTGTGTGTGTGTGTGTGTGTGTGTGTGTGTGTGTGTGTGTGTGTGTGTGTGTGT
>JAVQJD010049184.1:0-12274 GCA_036023655.1 Nannoperca australis
ATGAGACATCTTGTTGTTTTCGATCATGGTTCTATGCACTTTATGTAAAGCTCTTATTTGGAAGTCGCTTTGGATAAAAGCGTCTGCTAAATGCCTAAATGTAATGTAATGTAATGTAATCCGTCGTGGCAACGGACCTCCCAAAAAACCTTTTTGTGCACAAAACCACATTCATCCAAGCAACATTATGTATGATGAGATCATTGTTGTACATCAGAAGGATGTAAATTTGACCTGTTTGCCTTTGCACTGCTTAGTGCGATTAATTCAGTCATTTCTTTTCATAAGTTTCTGTAAATGCCAGTGGTTCTAGTAGCCATGTGCAGCATTCTCACAGAATCTGTTTGTAGGGAGGTTTGCCAGGTAGCCAGCCTAACAACATTAGACTACAACAGCAGTGATTGCCTGTTCCTATCAAACATTTAATTGAGTGAGTGAATAACATAGCTGACTCCGTGACCAAACTCGTTAGGATAGGACTCATTTGTTGGTCTTGACTCTTGTCTTTATTGTGCTAAGTGTTCTTGGATATAACATATCATAATTTAACATAAATTATAATAAATCAAATATTATTAATGCTTTTGCTTACTATTTTATTTTTGGATGCATTGGCCTGTATTTGAATTACACATAATTTCAAAGTAAAATAACAGAAAATCAACAATTAAAGCAAGGACACTTAATGTTATCTGCTAGTGACAGTGCGACAGAGATGCCTCACAAACAACAAACAGGCCATTCTGAAACTTTCAAAGTGTTCTCTTTCACATTGTCTGCGTCAGCATCACGCTGCTTTCACAGTAGGTCAAACATTAATGCATTATATGTCAATTGCTACGGGATACACAGACTGACACCATCTTAAGCTTTCTCTCCGTTTGATGTTACAGCTTGGCTGTGCATGTTACAGTCAGCTGTGCCCTTTAGCATGACTTGTGCTTTTCTGCCTCCACAATGGGTCATTGTGTCTCTGCCTCTGCATTACGGATGCGTCATTGAGAGCTTATGCATAGTCCAGAGACATACACTGTTAGTATGTGCACACACACACAGCTCTTAAAAGCTCTGCCACATTTAGATGTGTTTAATGTTCACAGAACACCAATTTAACAAAGTTAGACAGAGATACTGTAATATAACGCCATCTTTGGCTTGTACTTCTCATCAGCCCAACACTGGCAGTCTTAATTTCACAAAATTAAGCCATAGCTGAAAAACTCTTCACTAACAGTAATTCTGTTCATTGCCCTAGCAAGGCAAAACAAGCCTTTAAAACTGAATTTTGCCGTCACAGAAACTAGCAATTCAAAATATCTCACAAGCTACACAAGCTATATTTCACAAGCAGTCAAATCTTACCCCCTAAACAGCAGCATAACAGCGACCATCCAGGCTAAAGATCAGTCCCTTCACTGAGATAACTAACTGCTGCTGGATGCTGCAGGCTGCTACTGGCTGTCAAGCAGAGAGACTCCCATGGTGGAGCGTATACTACTCCACCTCCTCCTCTTCTTGTTGGTAAACACAGCAGCCTGGAGCAGCAGCAGTCCTGCCATGTGACCATACCCATACGCACACACACACACACACACACACACACACACCGCGGGTTTATTACATTTGTGAGAGCCGTCCACTGATTTTCCTTGCCATTGTCTCCTGGTGCTGCTCATGGTGAGAACGTTGGGTCTTTGTATGTGTGAAAGTTGGTCTCAACCAATAAAATTTAATTGAATTACACATAGTAGTTTAATCAAGTGTATAATGATTAGTACAGCTTTAATATCTAACTTTATCTGCATTTCACGAAGATTGAAGAAAGCAGATTTATTCCTTTGATACAATAATGTAAAAACTTTACATCTTTAGCTGACCAAAAGGTAATCATTTATGTCAAAGCAAAGGCACAAATAAAAAAAAATCTTCTAATGCTTTTATTTAAATATCAATATAAAATGTAATGCCTTTAAGCAAGCAGATGTAAACAATGTGAAATTCATCAGAGAGATGTAATTTTTTGTTGTAATTATATGTCTCAATTATACCAGAAGTTGCACCTTTTAACAGCACCCACCTGACTGTGCACTGTTTGGTATCTCTGCTAACTCAGGTTTGTTACTGTAAATCAGACAGTAATCTAACTGCTCGAAGAAGACCGATCTAAAACTGTGTGTGTTTTTCTCATGGGGATGCCAGTACAAGCAGACACACAGAACAGGTCGTGCGTAAGGAACAAATATGATGCTCAGAGCACACTAGACAGGTTGGAGTCATGTGGAGTGTACTGCTACAGACAGATGTTACATCATCCAGGGGTTAAGACAGCTGGTAGGAGGGCTTAAGCAGATGGCCTCTGAGTTCAGAACTGTGTGTTTGTGTGTGTGTGTGTGTGTGTGTGTAAGTTAGAAAGAGAGTTCACAGCCACTGATATGTCCTGTTTCATCAGTCCACATTCTGGTTAGCTGGTCTGGTTATTCCCATCTACTGTACCTTATGAGTTTTTAATAAGATGTAATTAAAGAAATTAAGTGATACATAGTTTGACCCCACCAATCTCCTTCATACTTTAATGTGGCTTTGTGGTGAATTTTCACAGTTGATCCTCAAAGAATCCTTCCCAGTCAGTGAAAGGGAGTACACATTTAAATGATGTATCTCTAGAGAAATAGACTGCTGACAGAGCTGTAAACCTCTTTAAAATGAATCTATTAACAGCATGGCAGTACGGAGGGCAATGTTGGTCAGTCAGTCCACCACTTTGGCCCAGACTGAAATGTCTCAACAACTTTTGGATGGATGCCATGAAATATGAGGCACACATTCATGTTCCCCTCAGGATGAACTGTAACTTTGTTGGTCTCTTAAATTTCCATCTTGCACCATCTCTCAAAAATGTTATTTATACTTTGGTTTATGACCAAATGCTTGCAAGTGACAATCCCCTCAGCCTCACAGGCTCTACTGTAAAGTAGTATGATTAGAGGTGATGGGACTTCTGAATGAGTTGGGACAAAGGCAGCAGAAAGGAATTCTTTCAGTGAGATTTAACAACTTTTGTATTTATCATCAACACATTCCTTGGTTGCTGTAATAATTTGATAATAATTTAAATGTTGTGGTGTCTGATTGTCTGTTACTGTCAGGTTGGGGGGAGTGGGGACCCAAAATGCAGACACACGCAGTAGTTAGAATGGAAAGTACTTTTAATAAGGATGACTTACTTGGAAGCACAAAGTCCAGGAATGAGCACACAGAAGTACATCAACACGAGAGCATGGAATAGCACAAGGAACACAGGCAGGGTAGTCACAGAGAACTAAACGCGTGACGAAACTGAGCATGGAAGCACAGAGAAAGCACGATGAACCAAGGACGAAACAAAGGAAACAACCAGACTAAATAGACAGTGCACAAATCAAGAAACCAGATACTCCAACGATTAAAACAGGACATGACCAGGAAACACAGGAACACAAGTGCAACAGAAACAAACCTTCACAATAAAAGACCCAAAACATTTGCCATTATGACACTAAGAATCAGATTCTATATAACTTACTCACGTTTCCACCGCTATCTTCCTGCAACAACTCTACCTCTCATAAGATTTCAGAGCAAGGCAAAGCTTTTGATTTACAATTTGATCTACGTTCCAACGTAGTTGGTGATGAGCTTTGGATACGGAAAATTTGATTGCAGATACAACAGGCCAAAATGATTTTTCTCCACAGGGCCGGTTGGAGTAGAGCCGCTGCTCCTTTGCCTAAAATGTTTCGGGCATCTGATTAGGATGCCTCCTGGACGCCTCCCTTTAGAGGTTTTCTGGGAACGTCCAACTGGTAGGAGACCCTGGGGTAGACCAAGAACATGGTGGAGGGATTATATATCTCATCTGGCCTGGGAACGCTTTGGGGGTCCCCCAGGAAGAGCTGGGATGCATTACTGGGGAGAGGGACGTCTGAACAACCCTGTTTAACCTGCTGTCACTGCAACGTAGATATACTTTCTGTTTCTGGTTAAACAAAGAGGATCTTACTGTTTAACGAAAAGGTCTGTCCATGTATGGATCCTTTCCATAATGCTGTCAGACACTTAGGATAACAGTCAGAGCCTGTCAGTGACAAAAACAAGCACTTTTAGTGAATGGATCTTGACAGGCGCAGTTGCCCACAAGGATTACTAGCCTGTTTCATGGCTGCCGACTGAGACTAGTTGGTCAACTAGACCAAATTCATAACATTTAGTAACTATTGGTCATTTAGACCCAAAAAAAAAGCCCAGGTTTAAAAATTCCAGTTACCCTTTAATTAACACATAATTGAGGAACCAAAATGCATCAAATTCCAAAACACTTGGGTAGCCAACATTAGATTGGCAAACAAGGCCATTGTGTTTAGTAATAATTGTCTATTTACTGTTCAGCAGATATGGAGTAACATTAGAGTTAATAAACAACAGTGTTTCTCTATACCTCATGAGTCCTCTCCTTTTGGCTTGGGGTTGGTCTTCACCAACACCTGAGGGACATGTCTGGCTCTTCTGCTTTAAATGCTCCACTATGTCTTTGTCTGTCTGCTGTTTGGTGCTGAGCAGCTAGTGTCCTGTGGGTTTATTAAGAGTATTCTCCTCTGTTACGCTATGTGGCATTAAAACCAAAATATAATTTTTTTATGAAAAGATATGAATAAGTGCAGTTTTAGTAACAAAGTGTTAAAGCATGTCATTTTTCCAAACTGATTATATTATCACGCTTTCAACTAAGATGTTTCATTAAACATTCTGAATGACACACGTGCACATTAATGAAATGCTCTGATGCCCTTTACAGAGCCACTTGACATTCTGCAGGGTGAGGACACTTTGTTGAATTTGGAGCACACAGCTTCACTTTATTTATTGAGTGCAAGTAACGCTTCAGTTTATTTTTTGAGTCTCTGAAAAGTGAAGAGGCACACAAGACCCCCATTTGTGCCTGTGTGTTCAGGTTTTTGTAGAACGCCATCACCAAAGGATTTTGTCTATTCTAAACTCACTCATGAGCAACAGTCAAACAGCAACAGACTAACATGCTGAGGTACAATTACTGCCTCTTCATCTGAGGACACTTTTATAGAACACTAGACATAATGTTCAACCTTAAAATATATTGATTAACAAAAAACTGCGCCGGAGGACATGAGTGGAGTGCCTCACATTAATTCCAGAGCAAACAATAAAATGTAACATTTTCCCACATTGATTTGTAAAAATTGAAACTGAAATTAATGAAACATACATTTGCTTTTTATTTTCTGACTGAATAAAACTGCAGGTGTAAACGACTCCTGCATCAGCCTATTTAACTTAAGAACCCAATCATGGACCATGAAAGCCAGCAGGAAACTCTCTATTTGGATAGACAAGATGATGACCTGCCTATAAGAGGTCAATACAGGAAAAGTTTGCTTCATATTTTGGAGGAGCTGCCATTATGGGATGTATTTGAGCCCATTTACAGTACCTAAAATAAGATATTCTTTAGACTTACTGAACATTTCCAGATGTTTGAATGTGACTTACTTACTTTACAGCCAGTATAACAGTACAATATGCTTTAACTGTGCTAAAACTTGTCAGTTAGGTAATAAATCACAGTGAACATTGTCTGATTTTATTTTTGTCAAAGTTAAGACTCTGATGAACAAAACTGGTAATTTGTTAATTGCCTTCCAAAACGACCTATATGGCTGTTTTCTGATGTGACAGCCTTACAGTCAGAACATTGTTAGTGCCTTTCAAAACTCTTAAGAAAGGACTGTTATAACTGTTTTCTGATGTGTCATTTCAAGGGATAAGTGTTGGTTAAGCCAGGCAGATATTGATTTTACCCTGAATTGGTCATCCCCGTAGATTCAGTCTGAAATTTGTCAAATGGGTTGTGGTTTGACGTGCAGTTTGAGGTCACAGCGCATGATTAATCACCTGAACAATCAACGATCTGGCTGTTAGACGGTTGGATTTCTGGCATATCCCATATATTGGTCGGCTGTCTTCAATTTGAGCAGTTCCACAGAGGCTGCTGTCAAATGAAGCATAAACTGCACTGCTTTTTATAATATTATTGGAGTAGTATTTAACGAGTTGTGGCTAAAAGTGCAGTCTTGATGGAGACTGCTGTGCTTTGTTTTCATACCTTCAGTTCATAAAGTGAACAAGTGCACAAAGTAATGTTGCCTTTCTTTTAATCAACATTGTTAAGAATTAGGTTGTTTTGTTAAATTAAATGTTATTGGAACTGAACTTAAATTCAGTTCAGGTATGCGTAAGGTTTGGTGAACGTTGCAAATCTGTGACAGGACGTGAACCCCTTCTCCTTTGTGAAGGTCAGACACACTAGTAATCCATCTACCACCCCAACCTCCACACACTCACTTTCTGCCGAAGGACACACTACTTTCTTCATTGGCATTGGACATAGTGAGGTGCAGAATCATAGCCTGACATCACCAGATCAATTCAAAATGTGAAATAGTCTGGATCCTCATTTTACGTTTGCAAGGGTCATTATCGAAACTACCTCTGAACACACCTGGATATACCTACAACCGACCAGAGCAACAAAACATGTGACATAGTGCTGAACGAATCCTGTCTGAAGTACAACAACAAACGTTGCAGTTGTTTGTTCTTCTTTTATAGAAAATATACCGCCCAGTTCCTTTAATACTGAAACCATAGCAGTTTCAGAATGTCCCACTTCAGCAGCAGCCATCTTGATGGTTTACAAAAATACTTCAACTGTGCTCCTCTGTACAGTCATCAAACCCACCCCATATTAGATAAATGGTTGTCGGATGGAAATCTATCTGAATGGGAGGGAGACCAGACTCATCTGCGAGAGCAAATAAAACATGAGCTCGCAGATTAGTCTGGTTCCCATGCTATCAGGATCCTCTAATATGGATGTAATACCTATGGATACTAGGCTGGGTTAAACGATATCACCATCCACCCTAACATCCTTCCTTAGGATTTTGTGGCATTAAAACAATGTTTGCTTCACTTCTGAGAGAACTATCATGACTTACATGAACAAAAGAAAATGGAAATGGCTTGCTAAACAGTATATTTTCCTAACTTCAAGGAGGGTCAGAAGTGTGTGCACGTGAAGTGCAGCCTCAGTTAGCCCAGGCTATAGTATCTATCACACTGATCAGTTAGCAGTAACATTAACCAGATGATAACGTATTTATTAGTCACTCTTGTACTTTCCACTTCTTAATATAATATTAACGCCTACTTTGTAGAGAAAGACACAGCAGCAAGTGGGGGTTATTCATTAAACCCAGAAGCAACCTGTTACGGACAAACTGCTGCCAGGTAATTGAAATCAATAAATGCAATTGTTTATATATGAATAAGAGGAGAGTCAGATTACCATCAATCTATTCTGTGCCGTTTCTCAGGTGACAGCTAATAAAATGATTATGCTAATTAGGTGCTGCATGTGTCAGCTGTGTTGCTGCTCATTATGAATCTATGCATCTCCACTGGATTGTGTTGGAAACAGCAGCAAACAGAAAGCTGCAAGGGACTGGGATTTTCACACAGTAGGTTACCACAAAAGCTTTCCACTTGTTAACCTACAAGACCCAGTCATAGTGTATGAAGTGTCCTGAGGTCTTACCTAAAAGTGTAATTGCTACGGGTGCAAGAATGTACTTAGCAAATGTTGTGGCAGTTTGATTATGAGATGTCTCGTGTGAAAAGTTACATTTTTGTCATGAAGGTGTGTGTATTATCAAGTCATAATGAGTCCCAAACTGAGAGGGTTCAATCTTTGGGGAGCATTAAAGCACTCTATAGACAACCTGATGATTTAAACATTTCTTTTTTTAAAACATCATGCAGCATTATGAGATTTATTTGTCTGAAGCCATGACCCACATACTAGAACCGTAAACACACTAATGGGGCAGTTTCAAGATACACAAGGAGAGGTCACCTGAACCAAAATGTATGTATAAGTCATTCCCCAGCCTTCTTAAATACATGCTAATTATATAACTTACTACCTAGCCAACTAAACTACACAGAAACTGGACATGTATTTGTTATGTTTTTGTAGGAAATGAAAAGTAGTGAGATAAAATACAGATTTGTTGCACTGCTGAATGCTGAAAGGCAGCTGCCCAGGATGAAATATCCGTACAATGGCAATTAAATGTTAAAAAGATTTAAGCAACAATTCCTGTCGTTTAAAAACAAATTAAAAGCTAAATCTTATCATGCTTGAATCAAGTGTATATGTATTCAAATATATCTGTATACATATCTCACATATGAGTAAGAGCAACCAGGACATAGTCATCTGTGTAAACCCAAAAACATGTTGTAAGCCTTGATGGTTTGTGTTTATTTATAAAGACCAGACAATAAAAAGGTAAAAGAAGACAAATGTGTGAACAACTATTACTACAATTAACAAGTAAGAAAAAGAAGCATGTGGCAAAGGTTTGACAATGAACATACTTTCCATTGGAGGTGTAATTTGGGGTATACTATACATACTGCCATGCACAGTACAAGTAGTATACCAGTTACTGGCTGTAATTGGTGTAGTCATATCATATGGTTTATAGTATACGATATACTATGTATATCGTATACTAGCATACGACTATCAAACACATACAGCTACAATCAAACAGCACATCCTGACAAAGACAACTATCCCACTAAATATCTGACAGATCACTGAGTAAGTCTTTACATGTTCAATATCTGTCCAAACCAGCACACAATTGTCACAATAGGCTATTAGAGCACATACAATGTCACATTGCAGCTGATATCATAAATACTTTTAGGTCCTAGTTCTACAAAGCAGTTCAGGTAGTCACTATGGATCCCAACATTGTTTCTTAATCCCGTTGCAAGTTTCCATTCAAACATTTAGGCAACCACATATGCACCTTACCTCATCTGAGACTTTCAATCAGCCAAGATCTACCAGCAGACCACATGGATCCAACTTTTAAACATGGTCATGTATAGATCCACCATCGGTCCATTCAAGTCCACATCAAAACCCAAATCCAGCTGGATCCACAGGGCTTCTACGAAACCCAGCATAGCTCTCCAGTTCTGGATCAAAGTCTCCTAACTCTTTCTTCAAATGGTCCTGTCATTCTGAAGCCCTTTGTCTGTCTCAGCCATATACAGTACTGCTGCGTATTCAGCCAGCACTGATCCCAGTGTCTGACTTGTTTGTCTAAATGGCCACTAGACTTCCTTCAATTCTTTCCCAACTTAGTTTTCCTGCCTGTGTTGGTTGGTTTCCCTGGACTGAGCTAAATATAGGGACCACACAAGGTAAAGTGGAAAAAAGAGCAGAACAGGAAATGTATCACAATATGCTTGTGCGCACATTAGTGTTTGTTTCTGTGTGTCTTCCTGTCTTATATCCCACCAACATTCATGATAACCTTGCCCAGTAAATATCCAGTGAACTATGTGGTTGCAAATTGGCAGAGTTAAGGTTCATTTTTTATAACATTTGTGAAACTGATGTTCTAGGTAGCCCCTTCACAAGTAATGTGTAGTTAGTGTGTGTGTGTGTGTGTGTGTCTACATTGTTTTTCTGTACTTGTGTGAGAGGGCCAACCCATCCCATATTCCACTCTAATGACGTACATATTGTTTTGTCTCTCTGCGCTTCTAAAAATGTCTGCCTAAACAAAAACACTGACTGCACATCCTGCTGCCTGGCTGGACCAAAAGAACTGAACTTTTTCAACAAGGTTCTGTATCCAAGATGGCAACTGAGTTGGTCTGTGAGTGGTGTGTTAGTGACTGAGGACTGAGTTTTGTATTTATGTGAGATCTATTTTTTAAGTTGAATGAGTAGAATTCTACAAGTACAAGATACTATTTGCAGTTGGGATATTATCACCTTGAGCATCCGTCCTGGGATATTATAGGCTGTTTGATGCTATTGGATGGCACTTTAGGCATTGGCCTACTTGCTAGCTCTAGCTTTTGGCCTTGTCAAATAACATCTATCACCTAGGTCCTGTTAGCTAGCTTGCTAGCCAGCTTTAAAACTCTGGGCTTTGCCATCCATTCTTCAGTTCCAGAATTTTTTTGGATTTACCTGATCCTGAACCAGCCTATTATCCTCAATCTTGGCCCTGTCTGCTAGTTTCTAGCTCTTGGATTGGATGCTGATCTTTTGAAGCTGGACCTGCCTGCTAATCCTTAATTTTTGGCCTTTTTCTGCTTCTAGTCTTCGACCTCATTTGCTAACTGATCAACCTCTGGATCTGGATATTGTCAATTTAGGATATTATAGACTGTTTGATGCCATTGGATTGTACTTCAGGCATTGGCCTACCGCTGTCTCTTTAGATTTTGGCTTTGCCAGCTAACATCTATCTTCTAGACCCTGCTAGCAAGTCTTCAAATTGGTATTTCAACCTCTGGGCCCTGCCATCCATTCTCCAGTCCAGGATTTACCTGATCCTGAGCTGGACTATTAACTTCCATCTGGGCCCTGTGTGTTAGTTTTTAGCCCCTGGATTTGAATGCTGATTTCCTGAAGAAGGATCTGATTGCTAACTTTTATTTTCTGGACTTCAATTGCTAGCCTCTAGCCATCAGCCTGATTTGCTAGATTTATTATTAGTATTATTATTTATTTTATTTTATTTTTTCCAGTCTTTGGACTCTTCCTAGGCACATATTTTGATCATGAAGCTGCAGCTGTTTGTGCTGTTACTGTGGAATATTGGAGGGCTTGATCATCATTTGGTGAGTGTGCAGCGAACAGCTAATTCTCCACTGGTTTTACCCAGTGCACGTACCAGCGCACTTTTCCACAAACAGCATGTATTGACTACACAAGATTTTGTATCAGTTTTTTAAATTTACATGCTGCTGCCTCGCCTTTCATGTTTAATGGTGTTGAAAAGCTGTTTTATATATGAGGATAGCTTTTGTGCTGATTCTATAGATAATATTGCCTCAAGACATAAGGCAACATATTTAATAGGAGGAAACTACTGATTCTCATGCTATTATTAATTTCTGGAAATGTGCAGCCCAATCCTGGGCCTGTTGAAAGTACAACTTGTAATGCTGAGGAAATCTCAGGATTTAATACCCCTGCTAAATTTAAATCACGGATTGGACTAGGTTATATTCATTTGAATATTAGAAGCCTAATCTCATGATGATGCATATTTGGGCGCATTCAACTGACGCTGATGTTATTGTCGTGTCAGAATCTTGGTTGAATAAATCTGTTAGTGACAAGGATATGTGTATTGATGGTTATAATGTGTACAGGACTGACCGCCCTAATAGGGGTGGGGGTATTGCCATATTTGTCAAAAAAAAAAAAAATCAAGTTAAAGTCCTTTTATCAAAATTGCTAAGCAAACTATTTGAAATTCTGGCCCTGGATGTGGAAGTTTCTAAAAGACTTCATATCACAGTGGTTGTAGGCCACCTTCAGCAGTTAGCGATGCACTCTTCTCCTTATTTAATCTCATATCAGAGCTAAAATATAGTGATCTTATTTTAATTGGTGATTTAAATTGGAACTGGCTAGATCCAGTGTCTGATAATCTTAAAGCTCATTGTGATTCGTTGAATCTTTTTCAAATTGTTGATAAGCCAACTTGGCCTAATTTGAAGAGTCCTAATAAATCGTCTTTAATTGATCTAATTTTAACTAATGTTCCTCATAGATATTCCTTTGCTGCAGTTTTTGCAATCGACATCAGTGATCACTGTGTCATTGCAACAATGAGAAGTAGTAAAATTCCAAAAACAAAACCATGCATCATCTTAAAACGTAGCATTAAGAGCTTTGTGGAACAAGGCTTTTTTCATGATCTCTATGCTTTTGACTGGGAGAAAATGTATCTCATTGAGGATGTTGAGAGCACCTGGAAAAATTATGATGTTTTATTGGTGTTATCAATAAACATGCTCCTTTCAGAAAACGTAGGGTTAAAGCTTGTGATACTCCATGGTTTAGTCCTGAGTTATCTGGTCTATTGCATGAGCGGGATGTGGCTTGGGCTAAAGCCAGGGGTTCTGGCCTGGACTCAGACTGGCTGCACTTTAGACAGCTTCAAAATTCTTACACACTTGCAATTAGGAATGCCAAAGCTGAGCATTTTCTCACTAAAACTTCTGACAACCTTAATAATCCAAGGTTGTTTTGGAATACAATAAAATCTTTGTCAGGAGGCAACAAAGGGCCAGAGCTTCCTGCTTGTAT
>JAVQJD010049199.1:0-10682 GCA_036023655.1 Nannoperca australis
TATTCGGACCCGCCCTCTACACCTCTACACCCTTTATTTTCTACTGTTTATTATTCTTTTTTCAATAACTTTAGTGAGCATTGTAACTGTATCAAAAAGCAATTTCCCTTCTGGGATTAATAAATTATTTCTGATTCTGATTCATATGACCAGGAAAATACATAGTTTACACAAAATTCAAAACTTTTACTGGAGCTGTTACTGAACTGCAATTCCTTTTCTTCTGTCACTCGTTATTTGTGAATAATTTGTAAATGTTTTGCAATATCTGAATAGAAATCAGAATGCCCGGGCTGACACTGAAATGGTTATTTATTATTAAGTCCCACATACGATAAACATGCAGAGAAAACTTAAAGATCAGCAGAAAATGGACAATGTCATCTTTTAGGTATTTTAAATTCCAACAGACATTGGTTAACATGAGTCCTGGACCAAGTCATATCTGAACTTGAGGATTAAACATGATTTCAAACAACTCACATAGCTGCTAGAATCAGATCTGACATCATCCTGTCGTGTAAACTTAACAATTCACACTCAATGTGGGGATACAAACCAGCTTTGCTTTCGTTGTCACCATAAGTCACTGGTTACTGTTGATTGTATCTAAACGTGCCAAGAGTGGCACCTGATGAGAGCTGGTAACTTATCGTGGCAGCCGTGTTGGCTCCACTGTGTTGCTAAATGCTTGAGGCTTAAGGAACTGCTAATTATGTCACCTTTTAAACAGGAGTTTTCAGGCGTGTAGAGAAGAACACATGTACCGTGTACAATCTGAAACTCCTTGGGTCTATGCATTGAAAGAGGAGTACACCAAAGGATCTGTCAAAAAAAAAAAAAAAAAAAGTATTCCTGGCACCTACATTACCCACATTGCAACTCAACCCACAGTTCAACCGATTCTGACTCCAGTGACATCGCTTGAGGACATGTATCAGACTTCACACAGGTCCCTCTGAAGGCTTTATACTATTTGTTTTCACATGTGCAGTAGTACTCCCCAACACCTGGAAACTTTGATGAGTATAATTGGTGGAGTTCCCCTTTAATCATTAACTCTTACTCGCATAACCATTTCTTTCACACAGTACACCAGGGTCAGGGGGTATGGGAATGAACAGTTTTTTTTAAATCACTGAACATGGTTTCACAGCAAAATGAAAAGTCCCAGTCTGGTAGATAGTACAGAAAGACCTACAGTAGTCTATCGAGGTGCCAGTGACGTTTTCAGCAGAGTGAAAAGTGTTAAGAGGACCAAAGATTAAATCAAAATACAAACCCATGCAAGTACATGTGTACTAAAACACAGTGTACAGTCCAGTATATATAAATATGACTTGTACCAGAGTGTAATTTTTGCATCAATTCCAGACTTTTAAACAGTCTCCCACATGACATTTCCCATGGTCTAGTTTATTAAACTTCCATTTAAATCTTGGTGACATAACGATAGAAGCACAAATAATCTTCTGTAATGCCCATTTGGCAGACTAGTTAGTTTTAAAGTCATGAATGAGACTCTACATATGGGATGGGACCACACAGCAACCCAGTACCACAGAACCTGTAAACCCTCTGCTCTTAATTCACTGAGAAATGCAACGGGCCGACCAACAGTTTAAACTGGGAAGGTGATGACGGTGTGTGGAGAAAAAGACGGATTATTCTGACTGATTAGGCCTCTGCTCAGGGTTAAGGTTCATTAAACATTTCTCGGTCATCCTCCATGCCCGTCCAGCATCCTTCAACTCTGCTGCTTCTGTTCTCGTTCGACACACAGTTACCATACTGTGCCATATGAGAATAAGCTCTTATACCACGAGTGCAACATATTTAAATCATGATTTAATTGTGATAAAACAATAATTTGCCTATTTCTGCAACATAGTTTAGCAAAATTCATAACTTAGTACATCGTTATTGTTCTGAGTTGGACTAACTTATTTTAACTTTAATTTTAGCATTTTGCCATTGTGCAAACACTTCCACGGACTTGCATCAGCTTACATTCAATTTGTGATTAATCTCTCGAAAGAATTAAGTGAAGGATTTTTTATTATTTATTTTTCGACTATAATGACCTTTTTTCCCAGTACACAATGTTTTGCTTACTGAGGTGTGGCTACTCTATGGTGAAAAAGTGGAGGGGAAAGTGTTATCTAAATTAGGTTTTTCACAAGTCCTGACTAAAAGTCTGAGGCCTGCATTGACAGCATGAGCAAGGCCGATTGCAACTTATGTGGAGTTGCAACTGAAAGTGCCATGTAGTTACTGTGAATCCAAAGTTGAAATGCTCCATCTTTGTGCCACTTGACAACTTTGAAGCAGCAGATCATTTTAAGCAAGTGAGAAGTGAATGCTTGTGGTATAGTGGTGTAGGTTTTCTGGAGGGAATGAAATGCAGTGGCCAGTAATGCCATATTAGACTGGTTGTTTAGGTTACTGAGGCTCATTGTTTCCTGTCAGGGTGAGTTTCTATCCAGCCTCAACTAATGATGTGGTCATTTCAATAAATCTGATGTTGACTGTCTGGAATACATGGTGTTCCTTACTCGTGTTTTCACTGGAATATCATGTGATAAAGACGGGATAATTATTCAGCTCAGTTTAACATTTCACATTAGAGTGATCCTGTTGTCCTGTGAAGGTAAAGGGACTGTTGTACAGTGTTCACCATGAGCATCTGTTTTTGTGTATATGCAGGATGTACCGTTTCTCCGAGCTGCAAGTATGTATGCATGTGTGGGAGTGTGTGTTCAGAGCCATTGTGTCAGCCATTGCAGTTTCCGGTGGCAGTCTTGTTGGTTCCACAGTCCTGCTCATTGGCCTATGCCGGTGACAGTGACTCCAACCCATCTGATTAGCGGATGTTTGGTGTCCATCGATGATGAAATAGTGCATGCCTGCTTACATTTGCAGCCCACTCTTAGTTATAGAAAAAGGGCTGGCACATGTTGCCCTCACCACAACCTGACCAAACTACCAATGGCTCTGTGTTTGTGTCTCAGTGCTTTTCAGGGTCCCAGGTTGGTAGTCTCTTCACTAAGGCCTTATGGTCCACACCAACGCTGGCCACCAGTCCTCCTTTGTTGACAGGTGCTCCACTGTAGTTGATGTCCTCTCCTTTAAGGGTTGTCATCTGACCTCCTACAATCATGGTCATTTTCAGGTCATTGGTACAGTGCAGTAAAGCCATTTCAGAGATGAGAATGACATTTTATTGAACATTTTAAAATACAATACAGCTTAGGATTTAATTTATTTTGGAGTATAATTTATATCCTGCCGAAACATCAATGCTGCACAAGCAGAATAAACTAAATTGAATAAATAATATTTTTCTCAATTAGCTTCGAGTGCTAATTAGCTTAGAGTGATACTTATACCAATGCAAAATGCCTGCCAAAGTCAGTTCTCAGATTTCTTTTTTGTCTGTGTTCCGAGTTGTAAAAACATAGTGCCACATGCTTCCATCCACTAATTGGGGTTTACCAACATTTGAATCGGAATCTGATGATGGTTGTGAGGTTGTTTGCTTATGTTGCCAGTCCACTGTCATTTCAATCTGATCAAACCAAACCTACATAGCCAGAAGTAAGCAGATTAGAGTTTTTGAATGTTTCCTTTAAAAAGATAATATAGAATGTTCTAACTTTGATTTTAACCTTTTTAGGTCATGAATGTCTAATTTTAGAGAAAATTTATTAGGATTTGAAACAAACATATGAGGGACTTTAAAGGGCAAAATGTACTGAAATGTAGTCCAGTAAACAGTGTGCCTACCAAAAGGGACTTTTGTTAGTTAATTAACCCACAGTAAAATCTGAATATAAATTGAAACTGAAAAGGAAACCAAACAATGGAAAGTAATATTTATGTTACTTTACCCAGTGCATTCAGTAGTGCTGCACCAGCGCAGATGTCCCATTTCTTAATATAGGTGATGTGGATGTAAACATCTGTCTGGTCTATAGAACTCGTTTCACTTGACGGCATCTCCAAAAGTGACAGGACCTTATATCCTTAGAGAGAGAGAAGGAGACCATAGCTATTATGATTGTTTCTTCTTTGTCACACTAGTGTTACAATATGCTGATTCCTAGTCCTACAGATTAAGATTTTATTGTCAGAAACCTCTTTGCTCCCTGTTAGAAAGAACGCTGCAACTTCTTTTCTGATTTAGCTCTGTAAGGTCTTATCTCACATCTCTAAGCCTGTCTTTTGAGACTAAGAAAGAGAAGGAGAAGAAAACAGTGTTTTGATACTAGGAGACTGAGTGGCCCCAAATGGAAGACTGAATGAAAAGTTCCAATTACAAACATGTACATATTCATTGGGATGTGCCCTGAGATGTGAACATTTTGTTTTAACTTGATATCATAGTTGCAGATACATACTCTCTCAGATACAAGATTCTCTATTCACCTGCACCGCCTGCTTCTATGATTGTTGTGCCGTTTCCAAAGCCATCCTGGATGAAACCTCGAACTTGCCCAGAGTGGGAACGTGATACAATCACCTTTGGAGAGCTGACACTGTAGGACGACCGGGGACGCATATTTGACCCCTGACCTACAAACGCCCAGGCTGGGGGAAAGACGAAAGAAACATCTTAACTAATAAAGCTCTAGAAAAACACATTTTACAGGTTCTTCACTTAAATGGCAATGTGAGAGGACTTGTGATCCATGCCAAAAAAAAGGACAAGATAGACATACGTCTTTTGGTTTCAACATAAACTTCAAATGTCTTCCTATGAGGTTTTCTAGGAAATGCAAAACTCAAACTAACTTGAAGTTTGGTAATTTCACAAAAGAGAGAAAATACATATTTGTCACAAAAACTTCAAAATGTGAGAGCATCTTGTTTAACACACAAACACACACACACACACACACACACACACACACACACACACACTTACCAGTGAACCCACTGAACGGCTGGTGTATGACCCCAATGACTGGTTTACCATCTACGGCCACACATACCATTGTAGTCACATACTTCACCAGATTCTCTGTGAAGAGAGAAAAATGAGCAGATAAAGCGGGAGGGCAGAGTTGTTGAGATAAATGGAAAAAGATAGGAGAGACAGAGAGGGAGATGACAAAGAGGTTACGTGATATGGGCAGGAACAAGTAAAATGAAGAATATAGGAGACCAGAAGAACCGGAGAAACAGAGCAAAAGTGTTAGCGTGTCTCTAACAGGTCCAATTTGGGATTAAACAACACACAAATTAGTAAACACTCCCAAACCTTTAAACAACTACCAGTGAGGGTCTCTAAGCCAGTGGTTCCCAACCCCAGGGCCTCAGACCAATACCAGGCCACTGAATATTTGCTTCTGGGCCAACATCACACGATTTGCCAAAAATAAAGCATAATAATAATTACATAACTTTACAGGCAACCAAATAACTACCATTTGTGCTGCAATTACCTTGAAACTGAAATGAAGTAGGTCACCTGTACATAAGGTAACCAATCTGTTATCACCCAAAACTACTCAATATGCTGTGTGTGCAAAAGCACCGTGAGTTTGAAGGTTTATTCTGGAGGAACTAGGATGATAAAAGGCCTTACGTGTGTTGTAATACCCAAACATATATTGGTTGTACCAAACAATGAATGACTTTACACAGGGTTCGTACAGCTTTACAAATCAAGCCAAAGATTTCAAGACTCTCAAAGCCATCTAAATAGTTTCAATAAATGCCAGGAGACCACAAACAAATATGATGAGGGGATTGTTTCATTTCAAATATTAAAGGATTCTTGGTTAACATGAGTGATTGTGTCGATGAAACACCAGATTATGTTGAAAAAAATCAAGCATTTTTCAAGGATTATATTCAAATTCAAGTGTATTCCGAACGTTGAAAACATAACTGCTAAAATTAAGCATTTTCCAAACTTTAAAGACGTTGTACGAAACCCGTTTGACTTTCAGATTGTCCAGTGAAACGACTAACATAGGCCTAACTTTTAAAATCCCATTTTATGATTTATACACTCAGGCAAAAATTTTAGAAAAGCTCTGTTTATAATCAAGAAAAAAGTCCGGGTGGAGTGCTGGAAGCAATGAGATTCATTAGATGATTGTTTAGAGGGCGTTGCTGCAAAGAACCATGCATGCTTATCAACTTCCTGTAGGTAAAAGGAATGAACAAACACACCTCAGACAAACAAAGATCATATACCGGACCCCTTATATATCATTTAAGCTTCTTTTAAACTTGACATTTTACAATGTACCCAACACTGTGAGTGAGTCCAATGAGCTTGATCTTTTTCACTATTCACAACTCCACGAGCAGCACGAGACCTCAGTGACCATATTATTGTCCAATATGTCTTCTAAAAGGATCACGAGAATGAATATGGCTTAACATCAGTAACAAGCACACCTGTATATTCCTGTGTAGCATCTAGAGGATCGATCCACACAGTGACGCTGTCAGAAGGAACTTCCTTGCCCCCCTCTATCTTGTCTAGTATGTCAGCTGGAATGTCCCGGCTCCAGGTTGCAGCCTTATCTAACACGCTGTCATGTTCCTCACTGTTCACCTGAAAACAAGAACATACAGACAGAAATATATCCCGTGCCTTAGGCTTATTTTAAATGTTATGTTAAACAATGTGTGAAGCATCTTACAACCAAGCTTTCCAGTCTGACTCAAATCTAACTGAAGCAAGTAAAGAAATGAAAGGTGCACCTCTCTGTCGTTTCTAACTTTGTTGCTAGTTCGTGATGGTTTCTAGTTTGTGATTTAACTGAGATTCATGGAATGGTCTTGTTGAGATTGTTCATCCTTCATCATCCAGACAAGTTGTGGTATTCTGGAACATCATTTGACTAAAGAAAAACTGGAACACTGCAACAATGATGCAACATGCAGAATAAAAAACTCATACAACAGCTACAGAGGTTGTACTCACCGTGACTTCAGGGAAGGTGTTGCTTATGAGGTTAAACATCTTTCTATGAGACTGCAGGTCACCCATAGTCAGAGGTTCACTGGCTCCCTCCCTTGTCTTGCCCTTTGACTTTTCCTTCAGGCCATTTTCATCACGCACGCTCTTCACCTTGAGAGGAAAACAACAAACAAACAAAAACTCACATCCCACATGCTAATATAGTTTAAGATGTACACCTGAGGTTTCTTTAGAGGCCGCAGTCAAAATATAATTAAATGTTTAAATAAGAATGTACACTTTGTTAACAACTGGTGCAGAAGATTGCACATAAAGCTTAGCTAGCATAAATTAAGGGAACTCAAGTTCAAGTTCACCCTTCACTACATTCATGTCAGTTTATTCAATAATTTAGGATTTCAATTAAAGTGAGTAAACCTTTTAGCTGAATAAGTAAGTTAATTATTTCTTAAGAAGAAATTAGGTTCAAAGAATTGTGTTACTATGAGGCCAGTAGATTATCCTCAGGACATAAAAACAAAACTATGTGCATGGACCGTTAGGGCAAGTTAGAAAATGCATTCTCAACATGACATAAGAAATATCTTAAAAATATACAGTTTACTACTCCAACATTCTGTCTGTGTCTCTGTCTGATCTGTTAGAGGTGATGTGCTCAAAACTAGTATAGTAAGCCACAAAGTGTGAAATTAAGGAAGCAATGAATATTCTCTAATGACCTGGCGTAAAACAAGATTTTAAATAAAATCTCATTTTGAAAAGAGGGATTTCAAAAGCAACTGTAAAGCTCACATCTTTCAGCTTAGTCTTGGTATTGGTGTGGTCCTGGTATATTTAAACAGGTGGCTACGCTCAGGTAATGTATTACCTGTAATTCAAAACCCTGATCAAACAAAAAAATTAAAACAAACGGACCCAGCAAGCTATTACAACAACAAGATATTACTAGTTACTTACTTGTTCTTAGTCCAAGTCAATATTATGTCAGCCTAAATGACATTATTTGTTCAATGAGCTGTGAAAAACAATGTTTTTACCTCTCTGCCACCTAGTACTGCAGCTTCCACCGAGACAGCCAGCAGGTCCCTCAGGTCCACTTTTCTCCTCTGTCTGCAGAGATGAAGGGACAGCACAAGAATCTGTTAGCCTCAAAACAGCACCGGCTAAATAAAACTCTTACCTTTCTTCACAACAAACCTGATGAAACTACATCAGCCTGATCAGCTTTTGGAAGGTGAAAAAGGAGCACAGTTTGGACACTGCCCCGTCATTTTGTGCTCATATTCACCAATTTACAGTCGAACCACTGTCATGTCAGACGATTGCAAAGAGTCAGTGATTCCCTGCAGGCCGCTGGAAGCCAGATAATGCTCATCAGTAGGGCTGGGGATGTTTTAACTTATTGCTGTTCTGATGATATCCCCAGAATCCTACCCAACCTGGACTAAAAGATATTCTGTGTTGCACCATATAAAATTATTTTACACTTGTTGCTCTAGTGGCAAATTTCCTAATCCAAGTAGCTGGACATGACAATCCCTCGCTCTTTGTGTAAAATGCATACATATGGATACATAAAATATAAGAAAGAGGCATCCATATATATCAATATACAATTTGGTTGGTGCATGGAGATGTGTAAGGAGTCACAATTTGGAAAGGAGTTAAAACTCATATACTATTCTAACGTTTTTTCATTGAGATGGTAAAATGAGTGTTTGAAGAGACTCGAAATTTCCCCCAAAAAATGTCAAACATCACTGGGTATTTCTTTTTTGAAAAGTTGAATTCTTATCTCTGTCGCTAGAATATAATGAAAGTAAACTTGGGCTACGGTCAGGCAGGAACCTCAACCATAATGACAGTACACAACACTGGCTGGCAAGAATCACATTTACATTACAAGGCCAAAGTCAGCCTGATGTACACGCACGTGCATGATGACATGACCCCCACCTACATCTTCATCAGCAATGTCAGCAGGATGGCTAATAATACACCTGCTAGAATATTAACATGCACTTACATCCCTCATACAAGATATTGGACACTTGCTAAAAGATAACGGAAGCATTCTTTCTTTCAGGGCATCAAATTTATTATTTTCACTCTCCAACCAGCTTGATAAACAGAGACGAGCAGCTGGTGGTGACCCGATGTTAAACGTACAAGCCCTGCACAGATACAGTTGCAGTGAGGTAATGTCACGACACATCATGTGTGGAATAGATAAGAGTCTGACCTGAAAGAAGCCAAGCGGGTGGAGATGACCCCTGCGTACAGGTGGTAGATGACACCGACCCCAAGAAGGCAGAACACCGCTACGCCGAGCGGTGACAGTCGGATACCCATCGGAGCCATTGACGCAGAAAAGTAACCTGTACGTTTTTGTCAGATAGTAACAACACAGAACCAAACCAAGAGTCCCGACGTGCTCACAACATATCAGACTACAGAGATATAAGCTAACGCCAGTTGACGTGGATGTCACCGCCAACGAAGGTCCCAGTAAAGCAGCAGCTAATCGGCTGCTTCACAAATGGCGTTTAGTTGTCGGATAAATACGTCGACTGTCATGTAGCAAACAGCTAAAAGGCAAATAAACTGAGGACACCAAAGAGCCAACACAAGAGCTAGTTTCGATTAGTTAACTAGCCGTTAAGCATCGTCAGACGTTTCACGAAATTCACCGAATAACCGAATGTCATTTCTGTTTGTAACGACATTCCGTTAGGTGGACAGCTTGACCAGGTCCGTATTCTGCTGCTAACTTGTTGAAGAGAGCCAAGAGTTCACTGGTGTCGAAGGCGAAACGGAACAATCACATCTCTGTTCAGTCATTTTCCCTCTACGTTACGTGCCCAGCACAGAGGTCACAGAGGCTGTTCACTTCTCTTCCGGGTTATGACTGCTGTCGTCATCTGTTTATGTTGGGTTTTTGTCCATTCATGTTTATACCCGCTATTCATAACGAAAAACGAATATTTAACGGAGACCAGAAGAAGCCATTTCATATGAATAAAATATGTGTAGCTTGAATTTGTTACTGCTCAAGTTAAGAAATACTATAATATAAACAAACTACAAAGGAGCTGGGTGTTTGACTTTAGATTAGTTACATAAGAGGGATTCCGTGGAGATAAAACATTTTTTTCTTATGCCAGACTCACAATGGACAGTTTAAAACAAAGATCCAAATATGGTATTTTTTAATTCCACACATTCCTTTTTCAAAACCTAGTGCCTAAATCACCCACAATTCAACAATGAAGTCAGATATTTGGGTGTGTATGCTAGTAGTGGCTAATGTAGCCATGACCAACTAGCCTCAAGATTCTGATTTTCACAAGTGACATCATTTGAGGTGATTTATCAAAATCACACAGCTCCCTCTGGAGCCACAGAAGGATTTACACTACTTTTTTCACATATGGAGTAGTTTCCAAGACCTGTAAACATCCTTGAATGACTAACCTTTTAAAACACTAAAGACTAATTTGTTCCGGTGTGTCGGTTTAACTGGTGTTGAATTAACTGGTGACATTCCTATGCGTGAGGCTCTGGTAGGTGACTGGTTCGATGCCTGTTCAAAACACCGCAAACGTGTTAAAAGTTTACTAAATGTCCATGTTGTCCGTCTTGTTTTTGTACTTTATATCGTCATTAATCTGACATCGCTTCGATGCGAAATCTGTTGATTCTTCCACACAGCCTGTAACAGACACACGAGTCTGTTCAC
>JAVQJD010049202.1:0-13370 GCA_036023655.1 Nannoperca australis
ACACACACACACACACACACACACACACACACACACACACACACACACACACACACACACACACACACACACACACACACACACACACACACACGACAAACAAAAGCACCCTCCAAAAACCCACACTCATACAAACGTATGAAAGCCTTTTTGTGGAACTATAGACCGCAGGTTGGTCCAGAGACTTCCACGTTTACAGGTTGCACAACGAAAATGCAGAGGAGTTCAATGTCACTAAAGTTTAATTTACTGTAAATAACCCCCTCAAAAAAGGTTATTTTCACCCCCATATTTTCATTAACAGAAAGAAGTTTTTACTCCCGGGGATAAAACCTTAAAAACTGTGGTCAGTGGCTACATCTGGAGTCCTAAAAATTGAATTTAAGTTATTTTTAGTCTGTGAAAAGTCAGAAAACTGTGAAGCACATATTCTCAGAACGCAAGGTAATGTCCTTAGATTGATTGTTTTGTCTGACCACTAAATCCTCACATTTAAGAAGCAGGAACCAAAAAACTTTTGGCATTATCCTTGATAAATGACTTAACGATTAATGTATTACCAGACGTGTTGAGTGATTCTCTGTTGACTGATTAATTGATTTATCCAGGGTTTCCAACCTTTTTGCACCTCTTCTTTCTAAATCAGATTGTTTCCTTGCAGCTTGGTAGTAAATGTCTTGAGGCCCTGTAGGGGTCAGTGTTCCCGCAGGTTGGGAACGTCTGGATTAATCAACTAATCGTCGAAGCACAGGCAGAGATCAATATAAAGATGCAGGAGAGTGGACTGATGGATTTAACGTGTGCATGACAGGACAGAGGTAGAGGTAGATGGAGGCAAACCTGTGGCAGGTATTTTACTGTCGCCTGTTGCTGCGGTGCCAGAGGACTCTCCATCATGGAGTCCAGTCTCTCTGACGAGCTACTGGTCAGCCCTCCCCAGTCTGTCTGACTGGGAGTCGTGCCCGCTGTTTCTGGAGACGTCAGCGGCAGGTCGCTGGCGTAGCCTGACTCCAGCAGAGAGGACTGCTCCTGTGCACCACCTGGAGTGTCCAAGCTAAATCCCCTGACAGCCATAGTCTCCTGAATCTGGGTTTGGTTGGAGAGCATGGGGAAACCCACTGCGGACATTTTGGCTCTACTTTTGTCCTCCTCAGACAGTTGGACTTTGAGAATATTTCCCGTGACTGGAGACGGTGCAGGGGGCTCTTTGTACACCTCTATCTCACTGTCACTTTGGCCCCTCCACACTGGAGAGCCAAAATCACTGGGGTATACCGTCCTCACCACGCAGAGTTTACCATCCACCTCACGGATATGGACCACACCTTTGTGCTCCCTCCCCAAAGGTGTCCGCACCACTCCTAATATTCCCTCTGGTGCTCCTTTCACGCCCCCATCCCCCTTTTTCTCTTTACCTGCCTTCCCTTTGTCTTTTTTCTCTTTCTTTTGTCGGAGTACCCAAGGTTTCTCTAGGACCCCTTGGACCTTCTCCCTAACACGACAGACCCTCCCTCCACCCGGAGTGGTACTTCCCAGGGCTGGGGCTGTGTTGACTGGGGTGGTGGTTGTGGTTTGGCTCGGGATGCTGGAGACATCTATGATGGCGCTAACGGTGTCTTCCTCCCCTGGAAGACAGAAAACCCCTCTCCAGGCTGGGCTGGGCTTGGGGGACACTTCAAGTATTCTGTCGCCCAAAAGGCCCCCTACACTGGCACTCACAGAGCCAGGGGAAAGGGTATTGCTGTGTAGACTAGTTTTGGAATGAATAAACTGGGTATCAGGCACTGTTTTAAGAGTCCTAGCTCTGTTGCTAAAATCTTCTATAACTGCTGTCTTTTCGTCGTCGTCTTCCTCCTCTTCCTCCTTTTCATCAGGCTCATGGCTTCTTTGTCTCTCAAAGTCCTCCTGTTCTAACTCCCCTTTCCTGTTCTTCTTGGCCTTGTGCTTACGTCTGAAACGTAGACGCTTCTTTGGTGAAAGTGGGGGGGCTCCACCGAGTTCCCCCTCCTGAGGAGGCCTGACACAACCCATGGAGTTCCCCATGCCGCGGATGCTGACCGAACGTGTATAAAAACACAACAACACAGCAAATACAAGCCGTTAATCCATCAGAGACGTCAAATAAATGTTAATTTAGGCTTGAACGTTAATTCCAGAAAACTCCCTTTAAAAAACAGATGTTCAGATGGGCTGGCAAGAGACTGACAGCGCCCTCATTAATCAGACACTCGTGAGTAATGTGAAGTTAGGAAGAGCAGGTATAGCTCCATTTTCTGTGGCACCATCTTAAATACAACCCGGTGAATATGAAGATGGATGTTATGGGCTGTCAGCGAAGGAGAGAGAGGGAGGAAAGACAGTTATTGGTTCAGGGCAGGCAGCTGCAGGCTGACGTGTCAGCTCCCCACTGTCCTTCCTCTTTCCTTCACCTCACCTGACTTGCATTCAGGCAGTGCACTGGCCAGCCCTGCTCTCTCTTAGGCCCCCCCGCTGTTTAACAATGTATGTATACGTTCAGGTAGTCGGCTGCTTCACTTGGTCTGTTTTCTCAATCCCAGAAGACTTGTGGTCGCAGTCAAGGACACGAGGACGCAGTTATGTCAGCAGAGAAAATAAATTCGGTTAGGGTCATGTGATTTGTAACCAGGCTTTTGGCAGGTGAGCTGTTACCTGGTGTAAGGCAATGTGTCAGGCAGGATGATGAGTGTGGGAGAGAGAAAGATGTAGTGCAGTCCGGTGCTATTCAGCCCATTAGTGAAGCTCCAGCTGCTTCTCGCACGCTGCATGTGTCTGTGTGTGACTTGAGAACAAAGTGTGAACGTCTGAGTGTGTATTTGTTGCAGGAGTACTGGAATCAGCAGCAGGCTTATCGCACTTTTTGATTCAATGTCATAATCCCTTCCAACATGAGGTGTGACTGCTACTCAGTGAAAAGCGTCTCCTGCAACCCCATTCAGATTCCTCCTCGCATCCTCGGTAAACCACAAAGTGAAATTAAGATTTGTTGATGGTTCCAGGTGTAATCCAAGAGCTGTATCTAAACTCACATCTAACAGCAATCTGAGTTCATGAATTAATGATGCCTCTCTCCTACTGTGGTAATGTTATTGCAGTGCAAGCGGAAAGAAGTAAGGTTCAGCCACACAACAGAGATCGGTAGGAATCCTATCCGTCACGGTACCCGTAGTGGAAGTAGTATTAATGGTGATACTGTCGATATCACCTGTAGTAACAACGAGCTCGGTGTCTCATTCTGCAGAGGCAGCACGGTGTCCAGATTGGTTGTGGGGGGGGAGTGTGTACAGTCAGCCAATGCTGCCGCAGATAGCTGGGAAATGCAGCCAATATTCTTGACAGCTTGTTAAATACTCAATCAGAGCATCGGCTTCCCGCCCCGACGCTTCTCCTCGTCATCCTCCCACGATTTATCCCGCTCATTCAGTTGGTGTCTGATGTGATGTGTTGATCGTTCCAGCATGTGTGTGTTCCTCCTCTTAAGGGACTGTTGTTGTCAATATGTTGGCATTAATGTCTCTCATTGATGAGATTGGCATAAAAGTTCTTTACAATGATGATCTAGGGCAGCCAGAGGTCTGTGGAATCAGCTCATCACAAAAACATGTGCCGGTTTAAATCTGGAGGCAGCCAAACGCAGACAGACTCCACCTTAAACTCCCAGACAGCTTGGCATCACATGCCCCTCCCCTGGATACCAGTCTAAAGATTTCCCCCACCTCGATGTCAAAATCCCTGAGGACCCAAGTTGGCTGGGAATTGTGTTCCAGTACTGTCCAATCATAAACCTCCCGTGTCCTGCTGTCAGCCTGCTAGTACCTCAGGCAAGCTTCCCCTTCATCAGGTGGTGCAGTGCGACGATGCAACAGCCTGACAAAATCCACAGTTTGCAGGAGGTGGGGGGGTTTTAGACCATGTCTCCCGCCAAGACAAAAAAACGCCTTCTCGTCTCCTGAAAACTCCTCACGTCCACTAGATCTAATGAGGAAGAGGTGTCTGGGGTGGGAGCCCGAGCCGGACTCTGAGGCAGAAGAGGAGGAAGAGACTGATCCTCTGTCGGCTTAGCTGAGATCCAGGGTTAGTAGAAGACCTACTTTAAGTACAGATGTGTATCTGGAACGGAGCCAAAGGCATTCAGTGTCCAGTGAAGGGCAGTCCCGAACTCCACGCAGCACAGTCGCAGAGGTTTGGACAAGAGGGTCCGCACACTATGTCCCCTTAAAAAACAAACACATGCAGGGAGCAAACGCAGGAACACAGGGCGTCTCCGGCTAAAAGGCTCCGTCTGACAAGCATGGCCGGATTGATCCGACTGATCCGGCATAGGCTGGAGAAGCAGCAAGTGTGTGGCTGTCCGGGAGAGGGTCTGAGTTTGTGCCTGTGAGGTTGGGCGGTCCCCTGGTCAGCTGTGTGAGCCCTTCTGCATACGTGTCCACGAGTGTCTCGTCCTGCCGTGCGTTTGCGGTTTGAGGCCTGCTGATCGGGGGGAAGCCGGGAGCTCCAGTGACAGCAGGCAGCCTGGATTCGTCTCTCCCTCGGCAGGCTTTGCTCCTCTGCTTTATCCCTCGCTCGCAGACGCCGGCAGAGGGAGAGGAAAGCTTTTATCTCCCGGCTGCTGCAGCTTCACTCTCTTCTGCTCGATCTCTCACTCTCACAATCCACCCCTCCCTCCTTGGCTCTCCTCCTCCTATCCGCTTCCTCATTACTCCTGCCTCTCTCTCTCCAGCTCTCTCTCTCTTGGCTGTTAGTGAGCAGCTTTCTATGCCACACACACACACACACACTTGACCCAAAAGCTTCCCTGAATTACAGGCGAGCAGCAGAGAAATCAAATCTAAATCACACTGTTGCTTTTCTGCAACATTAATGAGAAGCGGGAAAGCACTTCAATCTGTTTCTCCCTCACTCTCTTTCCATCTATTCCCTTCAATCTTCAATCTGTCCGTCGAGCTACAGGTTATGAATGGCTCTGAGGTGCAGGGAGGAGGACGAGGGGAGTGAGGAAAGAGATTTAAGGGAATTAAGAGAAAGTTGAAAGGCAGAGAAGAAAAACAGGAGGTGATGGTGGAGGTTGTGAGAGAATACAGAGCTGAGACGGGGGGGTACACACACACACACACACACACACACACACACCACAGCAGCTAGGGTTGGGGGGAAAAACTACGAGCCAATGACAATGTCACTGGTTGTATTCGGTCACTTCAGGCAACGCTGGAATCAATGAGCAGGACAGTTTAATGGCAACATGGAACTTCAGGGTGCATCAGTGTGATGAGGTGCCTGGATTTTACAGGCATTTAATCCACTGGATTAGCCAAAATAGCGCTTTTCAAATCGGATTTTTTAAATCTATAAATGGTTAGTGCTGCGCTGAAACGATTACTTAAATGCGTGCCAAGAAAAAATGCCAAACATTTTCTGGTTCCATCTACTCAGATGTAACAACTGTCTGCTACTGTATCTGTTACATCGCTGTAAATTGTATCAATGGGTTTTGGGAAATTTACATTATTTCTACTTTCTGATATTGAAATAAAAGTTTATTGCAACCATAACAAATATTGTTACGGTTAAGGTATAAGATTTGTTGCGGTATAAGAAAATGTTATCCATATTGCCCCCCCCCAAAAGAGTAACGTAGCATTCGGATTTGAGCCCCACTATAAATACACACAACACATATTTAACTCCCCTCCTACACCACTGAACACATTTAAGGGCCTGTTGCCATCTACAGTCTTAAAGCCTCCATAGGCCTCCACCCACCATCACAGCTCACACATACTTGTGATCCGGTACAATGCAACATGGCATGCACCCACTGGCACCAGCCCTGCAAATGTATGAACTCATACTACTTTGCATTTACAGTAAGAGCCTGATGCGTGACGAATGTTTTCAGAGATGCAGATACAGTACGGAGGGAGACCGCTAACAGGCGGCGCTGCCAAGCGGTGAAAGCAACGTAATCCATCTTCTCTCATTAACCGAAAGCACCGAGAATAAAAGAACACACACAAAGACACATGGAGAAGTCATGAACCAATGGGAGAAAGGCACTGATTAAGTCCCGGAGGCTTTCATCCCCTTCACTGTGGCTACATGGCATCGCGAGCTGTCGTGTTCAGACTGCAACCTTCATCTGAATCCAGGGTCATCTTTTCACAAGACACAACCGCTGCATGTTGGACGTTCAGGAGCTCTTTTGGTCATATATTTAGCAGCCCTTTTGTCGATAATGTGCACTGAAGCGCAGTGATTGATCTTGAGATTTGAATTATTATAATTCAGGCACCATCTGTGCTCGGAGTGGCTTTAAGATTTGGAGCCTTTACATTCTTACATATCAAGGCTGTTCTGAAAGGCACATTTTGAGAAATCTAAGCTAAGACGCACTACTCTGGACCACTTTGAAAAAAAGAATTACTGCGAGGAAAAGCTTCACTGTGGTGCGCAGATATTTCTGGCTTTGCAGGCACCTGAGAGCTGCACTGCTGTGTGCAAGTGAGCCATGTTCCTCAAAGTACTGCTGCCCCCAAATAACATGACAGAATATATAGAAGAAGTATAGTGAAGTCCAAACGCTCCAACGTATTTATATTACTAAACAAGATTAAACAAGAGATGTTTGTGTTGCTTAGAAACTGTGACATGTTCAGTAGACAAAGGAAGTTTGTATTGAAGATTTCTTTCAAAAGAACTAAAGATAAACATCTGCCGTGTGTTTTATCTGATGGGATCCAGCGCTGTACATCAGCTTCTGTAGGCGATGCTTCATGCAGCAGCTCATTCTCGCACACATTCTTGGTAACTACTACTCCATCTGCAGATTCTGCCTTGAAGCAGGTTACAGAAACGATGATGCACTTCTTCATCGCTCAGACGTTAACTCACTAGGAATAAACAGTGACGTACAGCTGGCCTGGCCAATCACAGGCAGACACAGTGCAGCAGGAGGTGGGTCCACAGACAAGGGTGTCTGGCTAGGGACTCCCAACAAGCAGGGTTAAGTGCAATACTGAGCTAACTGGTGTCACCTAGTGTCTTGACTGAGTAACTACAGCAGAGTTTAAATAGGGAGTAGTTGGATAAATCGAGTTTAAAGTTATAAGATGATGATTTTCCATTATATTCACACAACCTGGTCTACAGGTTTGGTTGCCAATAAATGTTAATGTATGAATGATATTTATCAAAACATGTTAATATTGTTAACTGTTAGATTTAAACAATGAAAGCGTTTGACAATGTTTTCACTTTATTTGCTTGAAATGATGAGCGGGGCCGACAGATATTTGCAGGTGCTTCATGAAGGAGACGTTATTAAAAAACCTCCGCGTTTGAAGCAGTTTGACTTCAGCTGAGGAAGCAGGATGTCAGATCCAGCTGTGACAGTGAGGTAAGAGAGACACCACCTCATCTGTAACGCGACGTGCCAGTGAACTGATGACCAACAACAGTTAGAACCCAAAGGAAACATGATAGCTCACTGAGAGAGCTCCTATAATTAGCTGAAGTGCCAAGTCACTCATTTGCACGCACCCGTCCTGGACACACAGACCTGGAGGCTTGTTTCCAGAAATGACTTCTTCATCATCATGATCCTCAGACCAAAGTGGCCGGTGGGAATAATGTGGAAATTATAGATTTCTCTCATTTGGGTCACATATCTTAGTAACAGTGCATATTTGTGTCATGTTGACAAATAAAACTGCAGCAGCGTTAGGATTAACTTTCTACATATACACTGTTTAACTGTGTTTAAATGTGGGTTCAATAAACTGTACATACAAGTACTTTTTACTGTTACTCTAATATTACTTACAGTCCAGATATAGTTCAAATCCTAACATAAGATTATCCCCTTTTTGTCATATTTTTGCAGTGCACTGTTACAGCGGACACGAGGACACTGGGGGCGTAGAAAGGATGACATTGAACATACAGAACGTACAGTGTGTTCCACCCCCCATGCATTTACACTAATAATCATGTACCCAACACACTGCAGGGACACAAAGCTGTGTGTGACGGGAGTTTCATCTCCTGAACCCAGTAAACTCTGGAAACTGTTTGCCGCTCTCTGGTCCAGTTCCATATTTACAATTAGTAATGTTTTCATCCCTCGTTCATTTCTTTCCTCCAGGACTCCTGCAGCTCGTTTCAGCCCACGTCCTGTCCATCTTTTTAGATTAGTCCTCCAGTCTTCCTCCTGCATCTCTTCATCCCTCCACCTCTCTTCTCTGCAACACGATGTTCTGCTGAGTCACTGAAACAGTTGCTCTGGTGTCATGCACTACTGTTTCCATGGCAACCAGCAGGCAGTGTCACCTTGCTACAGGTCACGTCGCAGCACAGCCCAGTGGTCAACCGCAGCGGCTACAACTGATTCATGACCCTATCAGAAATCAACAAAGCTGGACAAAAGACGCGGTCAACAAAAAATAAGACTCAAAAGTCTTTGTATTAATCTGTAAAGTAGCCGTCATGCATGAGTCCGGCCCAGTGGTAAAGTGAGTCCCGCTGTAATGATTTCCACAGAGTACAACTCTGTCTGCAGGCGGCAGTGATGCAGGAACATTTGGTGGAAATTATTCCACATCAGGAATCCGAAAGAACACACAACAGCTCAAATGATTGACTGTCTAGACTAAACACAAGTTACTGCCCTTAAGACAACATTTATTTCCTGGTTCCACAGTATTTGGACATTTCTTTTCATTTAGAACTTGCAGCTGAAAACGTGAAAATGTGTTTTTTATGTGAAAGCCTACAGACTGAACATTTTGTCCCCTTTACGCTGTCCAACTGCCAAACTGTCTCCTCATGTGATGTTTAGAGGACGACTTCCTGCAGGGGCCTGCTCAGAGCTGGTTTTATAACAGACACAATCAAACAACAGACAGAGTCACATTGTAGCCTCTTAAAACGCTGATAAAAACACTAACCTGCATGAAAAAGTGCAGCTGCAATAATGTGTGTAAATCCAAATACCACAGCCTGTAAGTACACACGCCAACATGTCAGCTTAACACCCTGTCGCTTCCTTATGACACTGCAGAGTTCTCTGTTCTCAATAAGAGCAGCTGTCTGTACATTTTCACTGCACAGACGGAGGCAGTGAAGTAAACCAGACACACAAGACTCCGAACGCATCTCGCTCAGAGGGTCCACGCAAGAACATGACAGACACTTTCTGATCAGGAGTGGAAAAGTCAACCTCTTCTGTTGCATAAGTTAAGTTAACACACACACACACACACACAGCTAAGCTCATCCTAGCAATGATAAAAACTAAAATCCCAACAGCTGGACAGAGATGCCGAGTAACAACAGGACAACACAGAAATCAAGTGCACATTTGGGGCAATTTGCTTTCATTTCAGTCTAATTAAAATCCAGATTGAATCACAGCAGGAATGATGTAGGACATAACAAAATTATCACATAATCAATTAGAGGTATTATTTCATTATGAGAAGCGTTAGCTGCCCACTAAGCTTTTCCATGTTCATGCTGGTTTGACTGAAATAACCATTAACTGAGTCCAACACAGGAAACACAGAGCCAGAAGCTACAGGACAGCAGGTGAAGGGCACAGACCTGGAAGTGAAGGATGATGGTCCAGATGAGACCTAACGTCAGTTTGGGGTTCCCATCGGTGATGTCATCGTTCCTGATGTTCACAAGTTTGACCTGAAAACGTGAAAAGAGAGGATTATTTATTTGGTTTCCTTACAAAATACTCAAAATGAGAAGATCTTCCCGTAAAGTAGCCAGTTTTAGGCACAATCATAATTTCAAAAACACCAGATTGGACCAAGAAGAAAACACATAACTCGTCTTGATTTCTGCATGTAAAGGATCTATCATGCTCATTATTTGTAAGAGATTCGGGGACCTTGTTAAATCTTGTAGCAACTGCTATGCTAAGATCTACAGTAAAACTCAGGTCAGTCCTCCATCACTGCTGTCTCCAGAGAACGAGACAAGAGATGCAGTTTACACAAGTCTGGGACTGGAGAGATATGGAAGAGGTGTTTAAAGAGAGAGAACAAGAGAAGGTGAGGGAACAATGAAAGATGCAGTATGAAAGGAGGGCAGATAGTATGATGAAGCTGTACTGCTGATAGAGAATGGATTAACAATAAGGTGACGATGTTAGTGTTCAAGAGCACCAGTCTCAGGACAAAAGGTTTTTGCAATCACTCACTTTTGCAAACCTGAACAAATTTGCAGCACCAGGCTCTACATAAAAGTCGATGACACATCTTATCTCATACTTTGTGAAGAAATAAAGTTAAGAACTGACCAGACACATGGTCTTATTACTCACATTATCTGCATTAACATGTGATATGAATATGCACGTTATGTCTGTCTGTTTGTGTGCATACCTGTCTCTGTTTCAGGAAGTCCAGAGCTATTTGGACATTCTGTAGTCGATGAAATCTCATTCGCCCCTTTTCTCTGGGCTGCGAAGAAAAGAAAGGAGAAAGAAAACTAATGAGTAAAGTCAACAAGTGAGTGTGAATTCAAGAACTTTTAGTGACACAAACACAGGAAGCAGTAGTGAGTGCAAATGAAGCTGGATTCAATCCACAGTGCAGTGCATTAAGAACTCAGCACAGCTGTATTGACATGAAATTGGTCCTCTGGGGGGCGCTGTCTTCAACAGGAGCTGTTAAAGACATGCCGACAGTCCCGAGCAAACTAGACCCAAACCATGCTGGCTTCAAAGGAAAAATGCAAACTTCATATCAAATAACATTTTCTTCCTTTACTTTATTCAACACCAGACGTCCGGTTTGAGGTTCAGAGGGAGGAAAAATAGAGTTAAAGAGAAAGACAGACAGAAACCACACAAACATCACAGACACTCTTTCTACATGAGTGCAGGATGCAGACGTGGGTTCACACTGTGCTGGTAAAAAGAAGGTACACTCAGCATTGACATATTACAGTCATCACATCAGCAAGACTGAAATACTGGAGAGGAGAGGAGAGGGTGGTGTACTGTTAACGTGTCTAAAGCGTCTAATAGTGACCTTTTTGTTAATTTTTTCTATTGTTTTTATGTTTTCTATTTCACTAAAATGCTTGAATTTTCAGTCTTGACCTTTGAATATCCTCAATATAGACCATTTTTGCATTTACAGTTTTACGTTTTCAAAACAAATCTACACAGCTACAAATAAACACTGGCCACTACATTAAATACACCTGTACACAAGACAACAAATCTGCCACAAAGAGAGGGGTTAATCTACTTAAGTACTTATTATGCTGACGTGTGTTTGTAATATTCATCCCACCTGCTGCTTGTCAATGGGACAAAACATTAGACACTTCTCAATATTTGTTGCAGTCCAGTTCATTGCCACTGCATAGAGTTACATGATTACCTTTAACTTTATTATCTTTGTAAGTGTAGAATTTATAGCTGAGCTGTGGTATTGGGTAACTTCAGGTGTACCTGATAAAGTGGCCACTGAGCATAAGATGATATTTAAGCTACTTTCATGCTAAATAGTTGTACTTTTCAGAAACAGCCTTGTTTGTAGAAGGCTGAACTTTAAGTCAGTCTCCTTCAAACATGAAACCCATCAAAACATGTTGTGATGATGTCACCCAACAGAAACATGTGCAGCCCAGTATGCTGGTCAGAAATCAGTGGCACAGCACTCTCATGCAGCTCACAGCTCCACCTGGGGGGCGGAGGGGAAAGCTGATGGGTCAAAGGTCAGAAGTGAGAGTGCGCGGTGGAGGGGGAGAGGGTTTCATTCGAACATACTCCCTGAGCTCCTTCCTCCTCCTCATCCTCCCCTCCGAGCAAGATGAGAGGGGGGGCCCGCGAGGCGTATGCCCTTTTCATTGAAGGGCCGCTCTTCTGTTGCTAAGGTAACAGAAGGGGGGGAGGGGGAGGGCAGGAGAGGAAGAGGAAGAAGAGTTGTGGTATGAGGAGGAGGACAGAATGAAAGGGGGAAGGAGCAAATGAAAAGAGGGACAAAGACACCTGCACACTGTAAAAAGTAAAAGTTTTAAAAGAAACCTTAAGACAAAACTTTATAGACCGGCTTTTAATTAAGCAGCCTCCTCATTTGTTGCCTTACATACTAGTTGTATCCCTTGTGTGCTGATTTTATTGACATTTATCTATTTTTTACTTTTTATTGTTTGAATTTTTATTCTTGCAAAAGATTTCTCATTTTTTTACTTTCTGCCTGTGCATTTTATTGTATCCTTGCTCTGTGAAGAACTTTGGGCTGCACGTTTGTGTGAACAAAGTGGTGACGAGGTGAGAAAGGAGCTGCGTGTCCTCTGTGTGACTGTGTGCGCACGCATGCAGACCAGAGTCAGCAGTCTGTCCCCGTTAGTCCACCTGTCTGCAACTACACCAGCCTGCATCACACTGCAGCCTGTCTGTCTGTCTGTCCGCATTAGGACTAAGACTCTTGCAAAGTCAAACTAGTGCATTTCTCATTACTTGACATAGTGGTGATCTTTTTGGCATTAACAGTGTGCCGGCCCGGAGCAGAGAGTCACCTTCAAGCTGGACACGATTCAACCGCCTCCAGAGCAGAAAATGGTATTTTAAAGGAGTGTATGTAATAGACACAGGACTATGATGATGATGACGGGGTGCGTGACTGAGCAGAGGAGGAGTGTGTGATGGAAAATATTACAGTGCAATAATAAGTGAGGAAATAATCATGTGTGTGTGACAGAGATAAACATCCATACCAGGGTGACTCCAGAGAGGACCTCCAGTAAGGAAATCAGGTTGTGTCCATCCCTCAGGTCCTCATACAGGTCTGTGATGTGCTTCCTCACCTGCGAAAGGAGGCAGGAAAGAGGAGGAGGAGAGGAATGCAAACACAGGACGAGAGGAGGAGGGGGGAGGGAGCAGGAATGGTTGAGAAGAAAGGAGGAAGGATAGGGAGGAAAAACAGAAAGAGAAAAAGTTAATCATCCCTCAGTTGACTCAACACTACTGACATCTGCCAAGCTGATTTGCCCCTCAGCTGACAGGGCTGGTGACAGTGGTTGCCAGGCCGACAGAGACGAAGCACCGGCTGTTGCCCTCTTGTCTCGGTTGCCATGACATCGCCACGACAACAAGCAGGGTGGGGGTGGCGACCGCTGCTGACACGGTGACTCAGCAGCCTGATCAGCATGAGTGCTTGTTTTGTTTGAAAGTGGGACGCTCAGTGAGACAGGCAGACAGACAGACAGACAGACAGACAGACAGACAGACAGACAGACAGACAGACAGACAGACAGACAGACAGACAGACAGACAGACAGACAGACAGACAGACAGGCAGGCAGGCAGGCAGGCAGGCAGGCAG